>CAJVPT010001150.1:0-23118 GCA_910592055.1 Acaulospora colombiana
GTCTAAGGATTTACAGATCAACGAATAGTACAAAGAGCTAACTATTTACATCTCACCCAACCAGAATGAGGCAACTACATGACCATCTAGTCTAGATATTTTTCTTTACTATGATAAACTAACTAGACACCCAAGATTTGACTATCTAGACCTATTACGTCACGACACTATCTAGGTCCTGAAACCACTAAGCGGCTTATTGCTATCCTCCAAAAAGGGGAGCTAATGTGCCAAGGATTCACCTAAGGTACCCAGCACCACCGATGTTGGGATCCCTTATGCAGAGTTTTAACTTCACTAGCGCTAAAAGAAAAAATTTTAAAAGAGGGAAGCAATGTGTACGAATCTTATCCAATGGACGTTGGTAATGGTGTTGTTATTGTTGGTTTACAGTGAAGAGATAGGTATATCAAAACCCTCCGAAAAGATAATACCCAGGTTATCAGTTTTTATTAGTTGAATAGGAAATAAGGGAGTTGTTGTTTATCCAATATGTCCTATTGCAACTTGTTCTTTCTTGATAGCCATAGACATAGAAGATTTCATGTCCTGTATCCACCCGCACCAGGCACAATGACTTAAGATGGACCCCAGGTTCTTATGGAGCTGAGGAAATGCATTCAAACACGTGAGGTGACCAATAGGAGATTATTTATCAATCTTGTCCAATGTGTTTCGTGTCAACCAATCAGAGTTGGTGAGATTCGTGCTACCCAAAATTTCAGGGTCAAGCTGGGATAGGCAAAATTCCCCAGAAAGCCGTGAAAAAGATAGCTCTAAGAGGCTACAATGCCAGTCAAAGAGTAGAAAAGTAAGCCCTTTGACTGGGACAGAACCTCTGTTATCTCCACCATAGCTGAAAAATGAGAGGTACTTCAGTGTTGGTCCTTCCTCCTTTAGGAACTTTCTTGCCATAGGTAGTAAAGGTGGGAGCTAAACTTTGTAGGTCACAGGAGTCCAGTTTGTTCAAAGGAGATTGTAAACAAGAGAAAAAGGGGGATGTGGAAGTTCTCAAGAAACCCTTGAGTTGGTTTAAAGAAAGTGATAAGACTTTATTAGTATGGAAGTATTAAAACTTCTTGCGAACATCTTTTTTGTATGTGGTCAGAGGATCAGCGGAAAGAGTTCATGTCTTTTATGCAAGTTCTATCTTATATTTATTTTATATTTTTAATATTTTATTCAATATAATTTAATTAAAAAAATAATCAATATAAAATTTTCAAAATTATAATTTGAGTTATAATTTTAAAGAATAAAATTTTGAATTATTATTTTTGGAATATAATTTTGAACTCTAAAAATTTTTTGTTTACTTTAAAAATTTATTATCTATATATATAATAAAAATATGCCATGCTAATCTGATTGCAGATAAAAAAAAAGTGTTAATTGATATTATATATTTGTTTTACATCTTTAATTAGATTAATCTATATATTAAGTTCCAAAAATTAATAAGATATTAAGTAACAAGTTTTTAGATAATAAGAAAGTTACTATTTGTTTAAATTAAGATTTTTTTTCTTATTATAATTAAATAAAATTTAAAATTTAGATTTTATTTATATTTTAATCAAATAATAAGATCAAATAATCTTTGGTTTATATTAAGTTTCAAAAATATATTTTTTTAAAAGTTATTAAAAAACATTATAATAAATAAGAATTTTTATTTACAATAAAATATTTATTATTACAAGACAAAAAATTTATTGAAGAATATAACTTTTTGAATAATAAAAGATATTTATCTATGAATTTCTTTAATTAAACATAACAACTAAAAAATATAATATTGAAATAATATTGATCAGTTTTTATTGAATCATATAAGAACCTGAAATTTATCATAAGTTATTTGTCTATTGCAAATAAATATAAAATTATTGCTTAAAAAACATTGAAACTAGATATATTACTAGAAATAAAAGCTTTCATTAAATAATAAGTCTTTTCAGATAGCATATAAAAAGAATTAAGATCAAGAATGAATGGTTTTTTTGAATAATTAAAAGAAGAAAATATATTTTAATTGAATATTTTTTATTAAAAAAAGATCTTGAAAAATAGATTTTTGAAATAAACTAAAAATTTTTATTTGTTTTTTTTTATTTATTTTCTTATAAATATTAGTATATTTTTTAAATTTTTATTTTTTTTTCAATCAAATCTCTTT
This sequence comes from Acaulospora colombiana, assembly GCA_910592055.1. Taxonomy (NCBI): domain Eukaryota; kingdom Fungi; phylum Glomeromycota; class Glomeromycetes; order Diversisporales; family Acaulosporaceae; genus Acaulospora; species Acaulospora colombiana. Next base: position 2,180 of record CAJVPT010001150.1, read on the forward strand.
ATAATTTTCTGTATTTTGGTGACTTTATATAATATATAATAGTAATAACTTGCCAATAATAAATAATAAACTAGAAAAGTATTTATTTAAAGTTTATTATGAAGTGAAATATCATTTTAAAATCAAATTTAAAGATTATTATTATTTATGACAAGTTTATTAAATTTTATAAAAATATTTAGTTATAAAATATATTATGTTACTTGAGTAAAAATATATTTATGTTTTTAATTAATTAATAAACTATAATTTAGTTTGATTACAAATATTATAAAAAAATTTTTTTAAAGTTTTTATCTTTATAATTTTTTAAAAAATTTTATTTATTTAATTTGATTTTAAAATTTTAAATAATAAAATATAATTTATTATTATTATTATTATTTTTTGTCAGGCTAATTATATGTACTTTATTAAATATTGATATATTATATATATAAAATAAATCACTAAAGCTAAATCTCTAATTAGCTTACTTGTCTTGATTATTACCACTCTAAATATAACTTCAGAAGTAATTTATTATTTCATTAGTAGCTTAGGTAAAAACCCTTCCAACTACTAATTTTATTGCCTACAGATTACTACTGCAGATCCTTCTTATAAGTTCTAATGAAGTTAAAATCCTAATAATCTTATTTCATACTTCTTCTAGAAAGGTTTGTTTCAGATCTTTATTTTCAAGTTTTTTTTCTTCCTGTAAGAACCTTTTCATAGTTGTAATCTTGTTATTCTAGTTTAATAGATTGACTGATCTTCTTATTTTGTCTTCTCTATAGATCTCTTATATTTGTTTCTACCCAATCATTCTTGAGCACCTTTTATTTCAAATCAACTTTCAGAATTAATTATAAACCTTCTTCTGTATCTTCACTATTCACTTTTGAGCTTCTTTATCTATTCTTTTCTGGCAATATCTTAGATTTGATATTTTTAATATCTGATTATTTTGTATTAGTTCCATATAGAAGTTAGTGTGTCTTATTCTGTTTCTGTAGTCTTTTCTATAAGCCTAGTTATATATTTATTCAATTTCTTAATTCTACTTTGTCTTCAACTAGAAGCCTTATTTCTTTTTCTTCCATTTCTTTTCTTCTTTTATCAAAAGTCTTTTATAATACCTTCAACTCCCTTGTTTTAAATTTCCTGCTATTGAGCTTTATATATTGAACATTATAGTAGATATTCTATTGTTTCTGCTTGTTGTTTATATGCTATACATTCTACTTGTTTATATAGAGCAAATCTTCTTATGCCAATTTGTGAAGCATTGATAACTCTTCATTGATTAATTTTATAAGGAAACTTCCTTCTTGAGAATCTTTAAAAGAGAGTTACAAGTATATCTATTCTTCATCCTTTTCCATATTAAATTCCATATCTAGTCATATTGATCTCGAATCTGTTGGTTTCATTTGTTCAAAATTCTTTTTTGTTTTGTTTATTGATGAGCTATAACTTTGCTATTCATATTTTTAATAAACTGTCTTATGGGATTATCTAAGTCATTTCATGTCATTTGATTTTGGTAATAATTTTAGATGAAATAAGATTCTTCCATTTGATCACAGAAAGCATTAAGGCTTTCTTTACTAGAGTATTGCTTCTTTATTATATGGGTTATTAGAGTATACCTTGATCTTAATCAGTTTCAGATTCAGTTTTTTTTTTTAATGATATCCAACATTCTTGTTCGTAAAGATCTGTTCTTTTCTTTTAACCATCTTTTGTAAGTTCTTCTGGAATACTCTTTCTTTATTATTTTTTACTTGGCAATATAGGATTGACTATCTGTAAAAATCTTAACCTTATTGTTTATTGGAACAATTAGTAATACTATGACTATTGCTACTAGTTCTGCTCTAGTAAATGATGACCAGTTATCCACTCCTGTTTGAACTTACTTTCTTTACTCTCTCTTTCTACTTACACCTATACTACTCTCATTTTCATTTTTTCACATCTATAGTTGATAAAAGATCTATCAGAGTAAAAAACCAATGTTTCCTTGAACTATTTATTCTGTTGAAGTATTTCAATTAGGTGGTCTTAATATATTCTTTCTTTTATATTATCTCTAATAATCTGCTCTCTCCAATTTCCTATATATATTTGACTTATTTTACTATTCAGATTGGATTTGTAATCATCTTGGATTGTTTTTTCTATTATTCTTTCTAAAACTATTTTAGAATATAAAATATTTAACTGCTGGACTCTTCTTATGGATTTTCTTGTGTTTAGATAGGAGACTTTATATATTCTATTTCTTTTTATCTCTAGTATGCATTGATTCTTCACATTTTTATCTTCTGCACATCCTAAACATTTTGTTAGGCTGTTCTCCTAAGTATATGGGAACTCAGTATACTTGAAGTATTCTATTTGTATTACTTGCTTGATGTCTTTTGATCTTAGCTTTCCCTATATTATTTTTTGATACCTATCACTTGTTACTACCTAGAGTGTTTGTCTTTTATCATAATCTGAATTTATTTTTGTAATTGTTAGATTCCATTTTGACCAGTTTTCTTTTTCAAATTTTGTGAGCTATCCTGATCCTCTTTCTTGTATACTCCTCTCTATCACTATATATCACTTTAAAATGAATCTTTTACTGGTCTTCTGGATTAGTTGAATTATTTGCTATCTTTTTAGTTCTTTAGTTTCATAGATGAACAGTTGATCTATGTACATCAGTTTATTGTTTCTAAGTGATGGTATGGCTTTTGTATATTTAATACTCTTTGATTGAACAGTTACCTTTGTTTTATTTGAAAATGTCTTGCCATTTCCAGCTTTGAAACCTTATTCCTATATCTTTGGTCAACTTTATTACTTGAAGTGCAAAGTTACCTCTATCTAGCATATGATTTAATGACTCATAGGTAAGCAGATTAAGTAGTTTCCAATATTTAACTTGTACTTGTTTAATTCTAATAATTGTTGTAAGTCCTGCTGGTTCTAAATTATTTAGTTTGTTATATAGTCATATTATTTGGCTTTCCTTTTATAACATCCAAATACTCTTTAAGCTAAGGATTTTTGGATGGTGTATTACACTGTTGGGTATAGATCTGCAAAAGTTACTTTTGTTTTTAAGAAACTTTCTATATGCCATGATTAAAGTGTTGCATATTTTTCAGGATAGCATACTATGTTATATGTAAAACCCTATCCATAGCATCAACATCCTGTTTAAAATGTAGAGTATTTGTTTATTGATCAATCATTTATTCTTTAGAGCTCATATAATTATGTTGATTTCTCTAAGTATTCATTCTTTTAGTTCAACCGTTATTTTTTGATTATTAGTCCGGATCTCCAGAAATCTTGTATATTCAGTTCTATCTAGTTCTCTAAATGTTTCATTATTAATTCCTGCTTTAAATTCTTCTAGATAGTAATTAGGATTATTAATAGTAACTAGTGCTAATTTGTTACTATTAATTTGAGAGTCATTGACTCTATAAAATATTCTTGCTTCTTTTAAAATCTTTTCCATGTCTTCTTTAGATCTTGCTACTCATGCAATGTCATCTATAAAAGCAATAGCTGCATGCCTAGATTTCAATTTTTTGTTGACTTCTTCTACTTTTAGACTTGGATCCCAGGTAACTGATATTTTATATTCCTTTGTTTCATTATTTTAAATTTACACAATAAAGAATCATAAAAAATTCTTTACCTTATAAATGAAATAGTTTCTCCTTGATCAATTCTATTTCCAGCTATTATTGATCTTGTGAGTTATTTTCAATTATAATTTTAAATTCTCTATCCAGAAACAGATCTATTATAATCTTAATGAACCTTTCTGGAAGTTTGATCCTTTTCATTACTCTTGTTAACATATTCAAGCTAATTATATCATAGTTCTTGACTATATCTTGAAAAATATTCACAACTCCTTCTTGTTTTCTCTTGTATCTTTACTGATACTATTGAGAATCTGAATTAGTTTACAGTACTCTCTCCTGGTAGCCCCACAAAGTTAAAATCTCTTAGAATATTATTAAGTTTGCAGATGTTTTCTAGTCTATTCATTAGAATTTTAATGAAACATTTTCTTATGATTTCTAGTAATACAATAGATCTTATATTTAGAAGATCACATTTTTATAGCTTTGATTTTGCTATTGGATAAATTTAACTTTGTTTCCAACCAGCAGGTATTGTTTGCCATTTTAGAAAAATGTTTAATATTTTTCTTAAATATTCTTTTCCATCTTTACATAGTCTTTTTAATATTTTATAGTTGATTTGTGATTTTTCTGGAGCTTTGTTATTGAAAAGCATTCAAAGTGTTTCACTCAATTCTTCTTGTGAAATAGAATCTAAAAGGTTTTTATACCATTATACCTTGATATAGTTCTTGGGATTGTATTCTTCTTTTTAGTTATTAGTAAGATTATTAAAGTTGATCTCTTACTTTTTGAAGGTTTCTTTATAATATCTTCTAACTTCTTCCTCAATTTTACTTTTTTTGATCATGATATATTCATATCTTTCTTTTTAACTTTGACCTATCCAAAACTATTTTAATACTCTCTCTTTCTGTTAGTGAATTTATCATTTTTCTTTGATCATTTCTCAGGTTCTTACATATTTGTTCTAAGACTATTTTAATTATATTTCTAGCCTTTTATGCTTCAAGATTCTAACAAGTAAATTTAAGATTTTTTATTGCATCTTGCATATTCTTTTTCAATAGTGTCTATGGGATATTTGGAATACTATATTGGATACAACTTTTTTTAATCCGATAATTGGGACTGTGTGCTCTATTATATTTTTCTATAACTGTAGAAAGAATTTGTAGCTTTTCTGAGTTGTTAAAAGACTCTGCTTTTTTGAAGAGTGTTATTAATTATAATGCTCTTCTGAATTTGATAAACTCTGGATTATATCTATAGTACTTATTTCTTGATATTGATATGTTTTTGGTTACAAGCTTGTTGAAGGCTGCCTTGCTAACTAGCTTTTTAAATATTTTCCATATTTTGTTTACTTGAACTTCCCTCACATTTTCTTCTGGTTCTTCTTGTAATAAGAAGTCTAATATTGTTTTGACTTATTGTTTAAACTATTATCAAATGCCTGCCATTTATCCATTGTTGATTCTTTTATATCTATTTTTTTCTCTTCTTTGATATGTGATTTGTTTATCATGCCTCTGATAAAAAAATTGGTATCATATAGTATTATTATTGGCATTGTGTGATCACTATTTATAACTTTCTTTATATTCTGATTGTTGAATTATAGGATTGGATATCTTGTTGGTTCTTGTGATATCTATATATAGTCGATTTAACTACTACTCATTGTATACCATCTTGTTGAGGTTTTATTTTTATCTTTCCATATTGTCTGTATGTCTAAGAAGTCTCATTCATCAAGAAAGTTGAATAGCTGAATTTCTGGATACTATGATGGTCTGAATTTTTCTTTGAAAGATGATGTTTTATCTTCTGCTGGATTGTATGCTACATTAAAATCCTCCATTAATATTATATAAAAGCCTTGCTTATGTTTATTCTTGATAAGACTTTTCACTTTCTTTTTTACTTTTTTGCTTCTTAGTTTGTTTGATAAAATATATATTTGTATTATACAGATTTTGTTTTTTTTCATTAATAAGTTAACTGCAATTATATATCCTTCCATTTCTTCTACTGATACTACTTTTTTGAGGGGATCTTTTCTGATTAGTAGACTGACTCCTATTTTATATGTAATATCTGTATTGGTACTATAGAAGTGTTTATATAATGTTTGATTGCTAAATACCTATTTTGCCTTTGTTTTGATTAATTTGATTTCACTTAATCCTAGCATTCATATTCCTTGTTCCTGCATCTTTTCTATAAGGTTATGTTGAATTACTGTATCTGAGATATCCCTAATATTATGTGTACCAATTCTTATTACTTTTTTATAAATATCATCATCATCTTTCTTTTTTTATATACTTTTGTCTTTAAGAAACTCCATTTTTTCTATTTGAAGAAATGTATTAACATTATATTTATTTTGCTATTGAATTATTTCTTCTTTTTTTATTTACCATCCTTGCTTTTGTTTAAAGTATTTTTTGTAAAAGGGTCAGACCAGTCCTACTTGTTGTTATCCTGAATAACTAATGTCTTTAGAAGTGATTTGGCCTTTCTCTATCTTCTCTTATTTGTTTACTGGGAGTTGTTTTTCTTTCAAGTCTTGAAATTCTACTGTTCAACCTTTTTAAGTTTGTTAAAATGAGGTTTAGATAGTCTTGTCTATCTTCTGTCTCATATTTTGTATCTTTTCTCTATAAAACTTTCTGTTGTCATTGATTACCTATTGATTCTCTATTGCTTTCTATAGCTGAGCACTTAAATATCTTGTTTCTCCACTGTTTTGGTTTATTGTTATAAGTTTGTCTTGTATTTTTTTGACTCTTTATTAGCCAGCCTTGCTTCAATAGTTTTTTTTTATTGACTCATTGAAACTATCAGTATTATTATGAGAGCTCATCTCTTCTAAGCCTTTGGATCTCCATTTGGACTTCTTATTACTTCTAATATCTGTCTTTTCTATCCTTACAGCTTGTTAATTAGATTCATCATTGCTTGAATCACTTTCTGATTTAGAGCCTTCTGATTCGGAGACTTCTGTTTTGTGGGACTGCTCTTTTAAGGCTTCTATTTATTTGGTAAAATATTCCTTAATACTCCATATTAGTTTGTGTCTATGGATAAAAATATGTTGCTTTAATACCCTTGCTAAATCTTGAGTTGATATGAAACATATTACCATATATCCTCTTCTTTTGAGTATATGAGAGTTTCTATATATATATAGCATGTCTTTGCTTTAGTATATCTGATTACTCTTGTAATCAAACTAGTTGTAATATTGTGTATTCCATATAATCTCAAGGATTGAGGGTTTTGTTATTTGATAATATTATTATCTGACTCATATTGAGTAAAGATGGCTCTAATTGTTTCTTGATTGATATATACATATATATATATATATATTTTTAATAAATATAACAAGCTTACTTTATTGTGTCAGAACTGCAAAGAGTGATCTGTAGCAGTGACCTGCAGGCAATAATATTAAAAGTTGGAAGGGTCTTATCTAAACTTTTAATGGAGTGAAAAATCACTCCCAAAGTTGCACTTACAATAGAGTAATTACTGAAACAAGTGAGCTAGTTAAAGTTTTAGCTTTAATGATTCATATTATATATACAGCTTACAATTGTTTAATAAAGCACACATAACTAGCCTGACAGAGGGTTAAAAAAAAAAATAACAAGCTTACTTTATTAATTTTAATATAGTATATATTACTTGAATTAATAAGCTATTTATTAACTATTTTTCTTTATGTATCCCTATATTATCCTATTAAAAACAAATTGATTTATAAAATCTCTTATGGCTTGTTTCTTCCATTAGGAACTAACATATCTAGGCTCCATTAGCATTGATACTTAAAATATGAAAAATGACATACTATCTTTTGAGTATATTACCTATTGTATTTGTTATATCAGCTAGTTGATATCTGTTTAATGTAATATATTTTTACATGTTTTTGTGATTTTCTTTTCTTTTTTTTTTAAAGTAGTCCTGTTGATTTCTATGTCTTTTTTCCATTGTAATATTTTTCTATATCTATCAATCCATATGTTGAACATTAGAAATCTTGTATATTGTGAAATACTTTTCAGTATAGTGATAAGCTTATCTCAGCCAATAGTTTCTATAATAAGATTATTTAAGGTCTTGCTAATACCTCTTCTGAAAATGAGAATTTTTAAATCTTTTATGCTAAGTCAATCCTGATCTAGATAATTGAAAAAAATTTCTCATTTTTCCTATACTGAAGTTTTCTATATATGTTTTTGTTTATTTTTTTATAAATATTTATTTTGTATTATGGGTAGATAAAGGGTGATCATTATTTTTTATGTCAGTACAGTTCTGGCACTTAGTTGTTTTGTATATATTAGTATGGCACTTGTAAAGTTTGTCTATTGTTGATAGCTCTCTATTCCATAGTTTGATTAAGAAGGTATATGTTGATAATTCTAGCTATCTGTTTGTAAATTAGTGAATACTGTAGGATGAATGAGTACAAGGCTAGTTTTACAGTATATCTCTTTTTTGCTCTGCTGATCAAAGTCAAAATTTTTGTTGAGGTTGTTTCAATTAATTGTAAGTTATGTTTGATAAATTTGCATTATAGCCTTACAGATGGATTGGCAATTTCAATGTTATTGTAAAATAGAGTTGTAGGTAGTTGTATTTTAAACATGTGCTGAAAATTGTGTTTATATCTTCTATGTTGTCACTTGTTGCTATCATTCATGCTAATTAATCTGCTCTTTTATAATAAGAGTTGTTTTTCTTTTTGGATATTTTGTTCCAGGTTATCTTTTGTTGAAGAGTGTCTATTATTTGTCAGAGATTGAGCAGCATTTATTTTTTCTGCTATTTATTTGTCTTTTGTTTATTGGTTATTTTACTATAATTATGAATGAGATTTTGTGAGTCTGTATAGATGGTTAGTGATTTTCTTTTTCCTATTGTTATACAAGCAATGATAATGGCAAGTAGTTCAGATCTGTAAATTTATGACTGTCAATAAATATAGAGTTGAGCTTCAATTGTTTATTATTCTTTAGAAGAAATATTACTCCTATTTTCATTTTCCTTTCCTTGATGTTTTTGAAGCTGTCATTAGTGTATACAATGATTTGTACTCTGATTTGAGTACCTTTGATACTATTATTATATTCTTCTGTAAGTTTGGCTATATTTCTATAATTTGTTTAAGTAGTTTTATGGTTGAAGTTTCATATGTGATTGTTAGTGAATCCAATATAGTGTTTGACTGCTACCACTACTTCTTTCAGCTATATGGAGATACCTGTAATTTATTTTTGGATAGACCATTTATTTCTAGATTAAATTTGGTCCTTTTAATAATGAGGCTGTAATCAAGGATACTGTTAATATCTTGATACAGCAGTTAAATCCTCTTTGATCCATATGAATGGTGAGGTGGCAGCTTTTGCATAGTTACAATGGTGATTTATCTGTAATCTTATAATGTCTCAGCTTGATCTTATCCTTACTATAACAGACCCTTTGGTTGGTTACAATTTGTTCAGTTTTTTTGAAAGTAAACCAATTTTTACATTTGGATTCCTAAATCATTGGGTGCATTTGTGCTAATGAATTAAGTCCTTTACTATTAAACCTTGGATTAATATTTCATTGACTTTGATACAGATATCTTTGTACCAGCCAGGTTCTTTCCTTTTGTTTGTGTTGATATTTTTGTAGCCAACTTGATGCCACTGAATTGTTTTTGTTTGAAAAGTATTGAAAACCTGTTCTATTCAGCATATTGTGTTTCTTGAGATGTGTCAGTACTGATTCATCCAATTATTGTCTATGATATATTCTAGGTGCTTGTCTATATATGGCTAGTATTCTGATTGAATTTTCTAAAGTTGTATATTTTCTTTCTGCATAAGTTTGAGACCATCTTGAATAAAATTGTATCTAGTTTATGGATCATTGGACATTTTTCTATAATGCTAGTTTTCTGCCATATGTTATGCTATACTTCTGAATTTTGAGTCTGGTGATTACTCTGGTGATGTTTTTTGATCCATATAGATTTTGAACGCCATTTATAAATTTCTGTTATTATTGGTATTCAATTCCATGATATTATATAATATGGTAAGATAAAGTATAGAGTTGAAATACATAGAAGCTAGTTTGACTCTTCTTTTAAAGTTTATTCTTATTCTGATATCAATCTTTGCTAACTCCTTTTTTGATAGTATAAGATCCTATAGTAGATATTCAATCTACAGAAAAAGTATATAATTGATCATGTAGCAATATATTTTGTTTATGAGCCTTTTGCACCCTAATGTCTAGCATATGTTGTTAACTTTTTTCTGATGAGTTGGAATTGGTGGATTTTCCCTCCTTTTTCTTTATGCCAGATTTCCAGAACTCAGATAGTATTGTTGTTGGGTATGAATTTGATAAAATAATTCTGAAAGAAGATTGGCTCTTTTTGATCATTAATGATAAGTAGTTCAGATTTGAAGAGATTTATTGTGTTATTATTTAAATAGTAAAATAAGCTATTGATTGTGGTTATGAGCTCTATTGCTTCCTTAATCTATGTTATAAAAGTTGTATTATTCATGTATGCTATGATAGAGATGTTAATCTTTTTTGCTTCTGATGTTCTGTCTGCTATGTCTGTAGAGAAATGAAGGGTGTATCTATTTATCCTGCTAATTTTGCTGATCAGTGGATCATAATATATTTGCCAAAGAATTGATGATATTGCAGCACTCTGGTCAATACCTTTCTATATCTTATATGGCTTTGTGTTTCTAAAGTATATAATAACTATATTTTGTCTGTCTGCAAAGCATACTTTTATAATGTTTCTCATTTGTTTTGGTACCTTAATCCGTTTTAAAACTAATATAAGGCTTTATATATTAACTGTGTCATAGGCTTTGCTTATATTTTGGAATAACATATGACTGGACTTTTTTTGTTTATATATACTGTATCTTATAGGATGCTGTTAATAATTGTGATTGATTCTCTTGTACTGTGACCAGGTAGGGCTGCCTAGTTATATTATATGAATATACTATGCTTTGTGCATACTTTTACTAATTTGTTTGTTATTATCTTTGTAAAGATTTTTTTATAGTTTCAAGAAATATGATTGGACAGCTTATATTGATGTTATATTCCCAATCTTTTGATTTTGAAATTGGATATATAGTTCTTTTTTTCCATTTTTTAGTGATATTTTGTGTATTCGGGATTTTGGTAAAGAAATTTGGGAGGTTGGTGATCATGTTGATCCTAGTTTTTTGAAAACAATGTATAGAATATTGGATGGTTCTACTATTGACTTGATACTGATATTTGCTACAATAAGTTTGACTTACTTTATTGATATATCCTGTGTTATACTGTCATCCAATCTGCTTCTATAATAGGGATGGAATGATACTCTTGCTCTCAGATTGTACCTTTGTAGTTGATTATATTTCTACTTTTAGTCCATTGTTCAAAATAGTCTTTTATGGTTTGTTTGATTTTGGCAGATTCAAATACAAAGATCTTTTTATCATTATTTTTCTTCTTTATTAGTTTGCTGATAATTATACTATATTTGAGATTATTCAAGATGGCTTTAATCATTCATTTTTTGTCTATACTTAACCATTTTTCTCTTGTAATTTTAAAATTTCATATATCTTGTTGGATCTGTGAGTGTATGTCATTTTTGAAATCTATTTTAACAATATGAGTCTATTCTTTAATGGTTTTAATGTATTTATCAGGTTCAGTATTGTGAATCAGTCTTGGAATTGATAGTGTTTGTAATATTGCTTGATAGAGGTTTTTTACTTCTATGTGGTTCCAGTTGTTTGAGTTCTCTTTTAGTTTGGTTGTTTCTTTTTTGAGCTTCAATAGTTGAATGAAAATGATTGGTCTTGGCTTTGGGATTAATCTCTATTGTTGATACTATTTTTTTTTAATCTTCTTTACATTTTTTTGCATATTATAAGATTGCTTCTCTAAGTAATTTCCAGTTATCGTTGGTTGAGAGTATCCTGTTATCAATGTTTCCCTTCCATGTCTGCAAAAACTTTCATATCTTCTGTGAAATGATTTCATGCCTCTGAATTGTATTATTGTTGAGTCTTCTTAAATATATATATGATATTTAGATTTGTTATGTTTCAATGATGCTAGTTTGTACTTTATGATCTGTAAAGATAATATTTTTTCAACTATTATAGATGTGTACTGTATATCTATAAAGGCACATGTAGGTCTAAAGTTGATCCATATGCTATCAATTCTGCTATATGTATATTATAATAACCATATATAGTTTTGTATTATGGATTGTAATATCTAAAGATGTCAATAAAACTGAGTTTCTCAAGAAAGTTAAAGAAGATGTTTTCTGTTTTTCTATAAACTTTCTTGATGATGTTAAGTTTATTGAGTCAGAATTGAGGTATGTATTAAAATTACCAGCAATGATTATATTTCAGTTTTCTCTATTGTATTGCTTGGCAAGGTGAATTACTTGTTTTTTGATATTGTCTTTTTCTCTATCTGATTTGGTGGCTAAGTAAACTTCAATTATTTTATAATATCTTTTCTTTGGAAAGGCTAGGTCGATATAGAGAATATGACCTTCCACTGTTTGCTTACTGATAACATAGTTTGCTAGTTTTTGTTTGATTGCTACTTCTACATCAGATCCAGTCATATTGTTATATATCTATCATAAGGTGTATCCTTCTGTTTTTCAAGTATATGATTTTCCAAGTCCATTTGTTTCTATGAATATTATAATATTCCATTAGTTTTGTTTTTATATTTCTATCCATGTTTCTTTCTTATCTAATTCATTGAGACCTTGACAGTTGAGTGTGGTAACAGTTCAGAAAGGTTTGTTTTTGTCTGTTTTGATTTCATTGTTGTTGGTTATAAATGGTTGATCTGAATATGATAGTTTATGTCTTTTATTAATTATATGCTTATACCTGTTCAAGTATAAGCAGTATATATTATGGATCAGTTCACTTATGTATCTTATATGATAAACTAGTGTATTACATATATTAACAAGTATTATATATATTATGTTTATAATAAATTTATATATATATGAGTAGCTATATATATATCCTACATAATACTATATACTAATATTATCTATTCAGAAAGATATGTGAATCTGTCTTAATTTTTTTAAAACAATTTTTTTAAGAGTATTCTGGTTATCATGTTATCAATTACAGTATTTTGAACCCTAGTTCTTTCAGTCCTTCAGAGTGATCTATGACTTTGTTACCTCGCACCAAAGTTTCCTAAAAGTAAAGTCTATAAAACCCAGTATAACTATGTACTTCACCTTAAAAGATACATTACCAGTTAGTTATCACAATAAATCGAATCAGATCAGATTTTAACTAGATTTTATCTGATTCAATTTTTATAAATACAAATCAAATATGGATCCAATTTATTTTAAACTGATCCGATTCAATTCGAAACCATAATAATTTGATCTGATCTAATTCGAATCCAAATCCTAATTTGATTTGAAATTGAATCCAATTCAATTTCAATGCAAAAACAACTTGAAATTGATTTAGTACATTTTGAAACTGTTTCAAAGCATGTTCAACTATAACTGCTTTAATTTAACTAAATTAAATTAAATATGTTTAAATTAATCTGGCTTTATTTTAATAAAAAAATTTTTAACTAGTATATTTCCTTTCAAAAATATTTTTTAATTTTAAATTTAAAAAAATTTTTTTATTAAATTTAAATAAATTTCTTTATACAACTCATAATCATTCGCTTGCTTCGATATTAATGTACTTCTCGCTATAGCTAGTACTCTCTAAAATAACTTGACTTTCTATATCATTTTTTTCTTTATTTTTTATTGTCAATATTTCAAGTGCTTGCAAAGTATGTTGATCAGTCAATAATTGATTATATTTGTAATCTATACGATATGCTTCTTTTTTACCTTCCCTCTATTTTTTTATAGCTGATACTGTTTTTTTGACCAAATTTTGGGACAACCTATAAGTTATACCTTCTATCAGTAATACTATAGTACCATGCAATTCATTCTCTGATCAGCAATAAGAAGTATTTTCTAGAAAAAATTGTGGCAATTTTAATTGTTAATAACTTAAATTTTTAAAAATTTGTAATGTTTAAAAAATACCTGTCATTTCAACTTTAATTTCCCATTTAATCATATAAAAGTTGCCTCCATCAAAATTCCCTTCACTGCAAGTAAATTTTTTATCATTAACAGATCGTATTCCTCTCAAGCAAGTAGCTGCAATTGCATGGTCCAAAAAATTAAGGTCGGTGTGAGCAAACTTGCTATATCTCTAGGCTATATTGGCCTCACATATATCCAGAGGATAGTTTAAATATATTTTTTTATTATCGAATGAAACTGTAATTCCTTTGTCGATAGCACCATATTTGTTGCCATTTAGTTGGGGTAAATCATATTCTTCTATTTTTTTTTATATACTTGTAGTTATATCTTCAAGAAATATATACATGGCATAGTTGAAAAAAAAACTATTCATCACTACAACTTTCTCTTCTTGCAAATATTGCCTTTTAGACCCTCGTAATTCAATAGATATGTTATGTATATAAGTAAATATTTCACTTTTTTTTGTCGAAAGATACCTACAAATATTAACATTAATAAAATTTTAAAAATTAAAAACTAAAAGTTTAGTTAAATATATATCCTGTAGCTGTTAAGGCACCTTGATCCAATTCTTTGATTTCTTATGATTGAGTAACTTGTTGGTACAAATCAAACATGTCAATAATGGTGCTTTTCATAAGTTCAAGTATATTAGATCCAATATGATTTCGGTATACAGCCAGTATCACCTTGTTGGAAGCTTTATCACAAATTATTATTTCTTTATTTTTTTTTATTATTATTGAAAGACAAGAGGTAGCATTGATTGCAGGTACATGAAAAGGCAAGGGATTTGTTTTTTCAAATATCCACTTTTTTTTTATTTTTTTTTTCATTATAATTAGGGAAGGAGTCAAGATATATCGTTTTTACTGCATATACCTTCTCAAGATACTTTTGAGTCAATAAATTTTTTCTGGCCTGTAATTTAGTTAAGTTAATACAGTTACAAAAAAATTGCAAAAATTTTAACTTATAAAATTTTTATGGTTCTTTTTTAGCTTTTTTTGTATCATCAATGTTGGCCCTCAAAGTAGCAGCAGTATTTTTCAAATCATTATCACAAGTAATCAAGAATCTCGAAGAATTCCTCTATCAGTTGACCTGATATATTTTATTATTAATAAACTTGAAAATATATACAAGTATTTTTTATTATATTTACATTCTGATAAGTATCAATGTTAGGGTCAGAAATGGTTAGGTGAATATTCAGCAAGTGAAGTATTGATTTACTTAAAAATGCAACATATTTATTGGATCATCGTATTTTTGTGATACAAGAAAATAGAGAGCAGTAACAAAGGTTTCTAAATTGGACATTTAAAATTAGCTTAATATATATAGTATCTTGCTAATGCAAAACAAAAATCGATAGTCAAAAATAGTCTATTGTCAATAAAATTTCATATACTGGTCCAGAGTTTCTCACTGGCAACAAATGGTATCAACTAGTACCTGCAAGCAGTGTTCGACAACAAGCTTGCCTGCACTAGTCTAGGGTTTTTTACTGAAGGTATAGATATTCTTGCTATACAATTATTGTTCCAGTATTGACACAGCAAAAGTTGCTAATTCAGGGTTCCTCACTAAAGACAACATCGATGTTATATTGACACTTGCAAACACTATTTTGTATCAACATGGACCTGCTTGTACTAGTTCAGGGTTTCCCTCTGGAAGCACATAGCATGCTTAATCGATACAATGTATAAAAGGCATATCTATTTAAAAATTTTCTCCACTCACCCTTTGCAAAAAAGAATCATTGGTTTTTTGCAGCTTTATAACTTTCATTGACTTAATCTATGCTAGTTTAATAGTGTTACAATCAATACTGACAGCAATAAAGTAACAGCAGAGCATTACAGCTTCAATAAATGTTGCTTACTTGTTTATAGTATAACTAAAGACTTGTAATCAATTACAGTTATAGTTAAAAAACTAAGAAGTGAAAACAGAGATTATAGTTAGTACTAGCAATAATAAAACAGTAGCAACAATATGTACAGTTCAACAAAGCATTGCTCACCTGTGACTATAGAATGTAAAACTTGTAATTGACTATGGATCGATAGTTGGAAAACTAGAAATCAACAAAGTTAAAGTTGCTGTTAAATGGTCGAATAAAATATAAAATAAAAAAAAACAAGTATATATGTCAAGCAAAAGCTATAACAAGTCAGTAAAAATATAAGGGCAGCTAGTGTGTTGCTTATACTGGTCAATAGAAGAAACTGTTTAGCAAAAACAATAAAACTGATCACAATAAATCGATTGCAATTTTTTTTTTTTATAAATCGATCACGTCCAATTGTATATCACAGATTTACATTCATATTTGTAATATTGATCTATCATATTATTAATTTTTAACAATTACGATTTTTAACAATTATATTGCTTGCACCAGACCAACAATTACATTTCTCCTGCTTGTAATTTTAGTATTTATAACAACAATACCTGCTTTGAAATTATCTGTTTTAACAATTGCTCCTTCAATAAAATAATTCTATTTTTAAACTCTAATAAACATAACTTTAATGACTATAATTAGAGTCAATAAGACTTTTATTAAATACTATTTTATATATTAAAATTTACATGTCAAGTAAAATTTTAATCACTGCTTGCTAGATGCCCTTGCCACCATGACTTTAAACATATGCATGCCATTACTGTTTATCTAAAAGTCAATTTCTTTTATCGATAATTAAATTTTTGCTAGTTGAAAAAACCTGTTTCATAAGCATGCTAGTTGCAAGTATTGCTAAATAATCACATGCAATATATGCAAATATGGAAATTGCTGTTCATTTATTTTTTACTATTCCAAAATATTTGTTTTCTCTGTTACCCGAGATAACGAAAAATATAGCAGTAATTCATTTTGATTTTCTATATGCTATCACTTGAATAATTCTGCCCTAACCGTATTATATGTCTCACTTATTTCAATAGCTTCTACAGTTCTTGAATTTAATTCTTCATATTCATGAAAAATATTATCAATACTAGAAAATAAAAAATATTTAATATTAGTAAGTTATATTATTTTTTTTTTAAACGCTGGCTCAACCTTGCTTTAATTGTGATTTTGTAGTATCAATACATAGATACTATTCTAGGATGTACTACCTGTTTACTACCAAATAGAGCTCAATAGAATTCCTCTGTACAGAGGTACTCATCTTGCGGCTTGTTGCCACCCCCTGCATGGGAAGCTAACCTGCTAAGGCTAGGCTAGTGCTGAAAGAAATTTCAAGTATGTAAAAGTTGTCTATGAGATTTGTGATCCATTGGTTTATAAACTCATTGACCAAGTATACAAATTGGTCTTTTATGTGTTTTTTCCTGGCTGTGAAGATAAGATTTTCTTTTCTTGTCTCATATTTTGCTGTTCTTTCTTTTTGTTTGATAATTCCTTCTTTTACTTTCCATTCTTGAAAGGTTTCATATTTTTTTTGTCAAATTTGATAAAGATATTTGATTATTTCAAACCAGATTTCTGTTATGCAGTTTTTTCTTTCTATTCTATCTGGAATAGCTGTTTTGAGTCTATATATGAGGCCTTTGAAGAGAGCTCCTCCAATATTTGCTATTAAGTATTCCTTGTAGTTCCAGTTGTTCTTGTTTGAGAAATGTGTATTAAAGGTTTGAAGTTCTTTTTCCTCTATGTGATTTTTTACGCAAGTTGTAGTTATGTCTTTCAAAGTCTTTTCTGTTTCTGTTCTGAGTTGCTAGCAGAGAAAAGAATGGATGCAAGTCTTTGGTTCTTCACATCTGTTGCATTTATTGTTTTTATATATAAATGGAAGCCTTGCATGTAACTTGCTCTTGATTGATAGTTCATTATTTTATAGGCTGAGACAGAACTTTCTTAGTTTCTAGTCTTCATTGTTTATATAGTAATTGCTCATATTCATAGATTGGAGGAATGTTACTGTTATTTGCCAGTTAATTTCTTTGATTATTCATTCACTGAAATTGCATCTAGTTCTGTTTAAGAGATGTTATTTTGCCAGATTGATAGTGTTTGTAAGTTTTTGTATAATTACTTTTATGGGGAATTCGGTAAAGTGGTTGTTTCATTATAAAGCTATGTCTATTTTTGAGTTTTTGATTCTCTTAATTTTGATTTCATTTTCTCCTGGCTTCATGTCTTTTCATACATCTATCTGTGCCAGCTGATCTGCTATCTTGTTGTATTTGATTCCAGAGTGGCCTTTTACCTTGTGTAGTGAAAGTTTGATTTTTCTTTATTTGCATATGATTTGGATTTGAAAAAAGAGGTTCGAGTTCTTTTGTTTCTTTATTATCTTGTTTTTGTTTTTCTTTTGGACCTTTTCTATATCATTGATGGTTGCTTGGCTATCCATATATACATTTGCTGTACTGTGATCTGGTAGTATACTTAGAGCTGTCATGATTGTTATTACCTCTGCTCTGATAAATAAAGGGTGTCATTTAATCTGTTCTTGGAATGTATATTCCTTTAAATCAGAAGTGATTATGACCCAGCCCAGGTCCATGTAGTATTTGTTTTTCCAGTTTGTAAGGGATCCATCCATGTAAATATCAAAGATAACAAAATTCTTTATTTTTTCCCTGATAGTCTCTAATTTTTCTGTAGTTTCCTGTGAACCTATGAAAATATTGTTTTTTTTTTTACTCATTATTTGTGTTTTTGATAGTATACTAACTATTGTATCTATATTCTGTGTTTGTGACTTCAAAGTCTGGATGTAGTCTATAAAGGTTATTGCAAGAGAATTTGGGGATATTCTATTTCTCTATTTCTATTTCTTTATGTCTATATTGTTTTCTTTTATAAATATTAGGCTCTTATGAACAGGTATGGTGATTGAGTGTTGTCGAGTTGCTGTAAAGCTACATTTGCCTCTGTTGGTATCAAGGGTATTTAATGTGCAGCCTTTATATGTCTCTAGTGGAGAGTTGTCTAGGTCTTGAGTATAATGTCTGTATTTTGTTATATTTTGATTTATTTTCTTCTATTTTTTTTCGATTATGGGTTTTTTCTCTTTCTGTATATAAATCCAATGAGATTTTGTTGTGTTATAGTATGTTGTGGAGAACTCTTGTTTGAAAACATTAGTTGTTGCTTGACATGTTAAAAATTCCTTCATCTCTATCTTGCTTTTAATTTTGCTACTCAGAGTTAGGAACCATTTAGAAATTGGGCCTGGAAATGTTTTTCTTGTGATTTTTATGATTTGACACTATTTTAATGTCTTTATGCTGTCTGCATTTAAAAGCTGTCCAATAAAAAGTATGTTGTGTTTGTGTAGGTGATGATGGTGTTTTAGATAGAATTGTTTGCTCATGATCTCTTCTATAGGAGTGTCTATCTCTGGGATTAGTACAATACTGTTGTTTGCGTTGCTTATATCAAATGTAAACCCATGTCTTCTTATTAGCCAGATGGTATTATGCATTAGATTCTTTCCTGTATGTTTCCAAGGTTGTTCCATTTTGTTTAAAACCAGTTTGGTGGATCAGAATTTGTTTTGGAGAGTTTGTAGTCTGCTTCTTGCTATTTCACCAACTATATTGTTTTTATTAATTCAAGTTGTCCAGTTTTAACAAAATTTTTTTTTTATTTATTATTATTTTTTTTTTTTAAGACATTAGCTCATCCCTGCGTCATGGCAATGAGGGCTTTATTTAGGTAAAGAGAAAGTCTAGAGACAACCGGGATGAATAATTACCTGTACTGTCTAAGGATTTACAGATCAACGAATAGTACAAAGAGCTAACTATTTATGTCTCATCCAATCAGGGTAAGATAATTATATGACCATCTAGTATAGATTTTCTACTTACAAAAACAAAACTTTGAAAATAATAGGAAGATGTGGCAATTTTCACTATACCAGTTTTAGCAAATTATATTATAAATAAGCATAAATATAATAAATATATTTACTCTTTTTTTATCTCATCAATTAAATTTTCCCAGCTATTTTTAACAAAGTATTCTATTTTAAATTATGAATCTAAAACAACTGCCAGTGTATAAATTTTATTTGTTCTGTTGTAGTATTCTAAAATTTTATTTTGACATATTTTTGCTACTTCTTTAATATTTGAATTAATCCTATCATTGTCGATAGTATCTTCCAAATGATCAATTAAATATTATATAATGGAATTATAATAGAAAGTATTGGATATATTGATGCTGATAGCATTGTAGTTGCTTCATAAAAATACCCAAAAAATTTCATTATTTGTTCAAATATATTCTAATCACTATCTATAAATATATAGTTTTTTAATTCTTGGCTTGACATTGTAAGGTATTCAATTGCCTACAAATACTGTATATAACAAATTGTTTAAATTATATTAAATAAATGTTAAATAATGTGGGATAAACATATTGTTTTTGGCTGTATAGTACATGCAACCATGTTATATATTGAATTCCATCAAGTTTCTACATCTAAAATAGGTTTTAAAGTTTATATTTGCAGATTTTTGCAAGCATCATTTAATTTTTCCAGCCGGTGAGGTGTGATTCTATTTTTATAACCAGTTTTCATAATTATATATAAATAAATTAGTAAATATAAAAAACTATATTCTATATATACTGTATAAGCTTACTTGTTTTAGATTTTCTCCTAATATATTTAAAGCTTTTTGTATATTTAAGTTAATAATATGCACGAAACATCATAAATAGTTTTCTGTTGCACTAAAAGATATTGCTTGAGTTTTATTTCACTCTTCTACCAATTTAGCAAATGTAATGTTATTTGTAGCATTATTGGTTGTAATATCCAGAATTTTTAAAATTAAATAAACTATTTTAGTCTTATATTTTATTTATTTTAAATATATAAATAAATTTACCTTCATTTAAATCATAAATTTCTTTAAATATAATAAAAATGCTTCTTTAATACTTTCATTCAAATGGATATTCCACAACTGTATAAAGTCTATTATTATATTCTGTATTCTCCAATATTTATTAATAAAATAAGTAGTTATGCCTAAAAATACTTTCATTGAAACTGATGTCCAAATATCAAGTGTAAATGAAATATGACTTTCTATTTCTTGCAACATCT
>CAJVPT010001151.1:0-23112 GCA_910592055.1 Acaulospora colombiana
AAAAGAAAAATAATAATAATAAAAGAAATCTATTGGTTTGCGCTACTACTGTTTACGGGGCTAATTTCTATTCTGGGAAAACAAGACAAATTGACTATGATGAAAGGCACTCAGCCCGGGATTACTAAAGATGATCTTGAATGATATTACGTGGAGAGTTCAAAAATAGTAGACAGGATGGACTTCGAGTCCATAGTCACACAGAGTCATGTATACTTACACAGAATTGATGGAAGCAGGTGTGGATTTGTTACACCAAAGCAGTGAAACAAGTTTAAAGAATGAATGGACAAGGAGGCAAGAAGATTCCTAAACACAAAGCTAAAATCAACGGAGGAGGTTTGGTAACACTTTAAGGAATTAATATTGTCCTCAGCAAAAGCATCATTCAAAAAACAAAGACATAGTAGAAATATCACAACAATACACAAAAACAAATATAAGGATCTCATGTAAAGACAACTCAAAATTGACAGCATTTACAGGAAATGCCAAGCATGGCTAATGAATCTGAAGAATAGAACATAAACAATGGCCAAAACAATAGAGGAGGAGATCAAAAACATAAATAAACCAACATTTATTCTAAATACACCCCTCCTCTTCCAAAAGAAGTTAGCATTGGATAGAGAAAAACTACATAAATGGTTGATCAAGGCCAAGGAAATATAGGCAGTAGAACAAGCAACAACTAAGATTAAGATTGAACAAGAAAAAGGGAGAGAAATCTTCAAACATATCCAAAACAGATACAAGTATTTAGAAGAACACCTCAAAAAGATGATCAATAGCATTCTGGACTGTCTATCATAAAAAGTAAGATTAGAAATCACTCGAAAACTGGACAATACCAAGACAAGTGATAGATATTGAAAACTTTTCATACTAAAAACAACAATACGAGCCAAAAGTCAACATCAAGGGTGACTGGTTCAATAACATACTATAGCCAATCGAAATATCAAACATAGAAAATGCAATTCACAAGGCAAAAAGAATGAGTGCCCCAGGACCATTGGAAATCACCTATATCATGCTCAAAAATCTAGGAAAGAATGGATTACAGCTACTGGAAAACCTGTTCAACAAAGTGTTAAATACAAAGGAGGTCCCTTCTGACTGGAAGAAAGGAAATATATACCCCATACCCAAATCCAAAGATTGGATGGGTAATATTAATATAACGCACCCAATTATACTATTGGAAACAATCAGAAAGATCTTTATAGGCATCCTAGCAGAAAGGATGGCTAAAATATATACCAAACATAAGATACTTTGCAATAACAACTGGGTAGGGCTACCTGGAGAAAGTACACAAGAACTGATCCACATCCTCAACAACATAATGGGGGAAGCCAGAGAATTTAAGAAAGAAGCCTGAATTCTCAGCCAGGACATCAGCAAAGCATACAACTCTATCAATAAAGATATGCTGACCTGGGTCCTCAAAAGAATTCAGGTACCAGAAAGGATCATAAATAATCTGAAAAAACAGAGTAATTATGGCACATAGTTTAACAGAAGAATATACCATTTATGATAGAATAGACCAGGAGAATACTATCTCCTCACTACTATGAAGAATCTTCTACAACCCACTGTTACAAGAGATCAAAGACAAACATGCGGGATACACAATGGAAACAAAAGTCACATTGAATCTAACACCATCAGATAAAGGAAAAATGATCAGTAAAATAACAAAGAAAATCAAAATCACTGCAACGATATACATGGATAATACAATATGGTTTGCAAACAGCTGAAGCAACATGCAAACTATCCTGAACAAGACAACAGAATTTTTAAAAATAAATGATATACAAATCAACAGTGAAAAATCATTATTAATCTGTGTCAATGTAGGAAAGAAGAACAGAAACACAAGCATCCAGATAAATGAAATACAGATCATCCTCCTTAAATACAATGAAGCAACCAGAATTCTAGGTGTCTGGATATCAGAAGATGAAAAAAAAACATATAAAAAAGATATTCTCAGAAGGAAAGTGGACATTATCACCAGAATACCATCCTGGAAAAAGATAACTAACAAATAGATACATTATATTATCAACCATACATTATTTCTAGCAATAGAATACATGCTAAATGACCTGGTCCTTTCAAAAAAAGAGTGTGATAATATAAGTAGCAAAATCAACAAAGTCTTTAAGCACAAGGCCAGATTATTAGTAACAATTCCAAACTGTATCATTAATGTGAATTTTGGCTGCAAACTATTCAACTTATGGGATAGACAGATTCCTATATATAAAAAGAACCTCCTCAACAGACTTAACTGCTATAATCTAAGCAGCATAACAATGCAGTTTAGACTACAACACCTACAAAATGAATATTGATCTAACATATCGATCCTAACAGATAGACTACCTTTTTGAACCAAGAAAGGAAAAAGCTTAACGAATGAGATCCTCAATATGCTAAAGCTTTAAGGTATCACATTTGCCCCAACAGAACATACATGGTTTGGAAAACTCGTCAAAAAAGAAGGCACCGCAATCAAGGAAATGGTATTAGAGGAATAGTATAATTAACATAGAAATGTTTTCAGATGTAGAGGAATCTTATTTTATGACCAGCTACTTAATGACAATAACAAGAAGCCTGTTATGGCAATAGGTAAGATCAATCTAGGCAAACAAGGCAGAACCCCACTCTGGTTCTACGAGCTTAAAAGAGCCACATCTGATTAGAATACAAAAAGGACAGAATACTAACAAAGGACAGATCTCACAGAAGAAGATAGCATCCAAGAACATATGACAAACAGATTCCGAACAAATACACCAGTATTACCTAATCAACAACTACACATAATCAAATGGTTAGCAACAAAAAAAAATAGGACAACAATAATAACTAAGAAGAAGAAAATGTATGATAACCAATATATAATAGCTAATTATATAATTCGGAAAGAACAAATATCTCCAATGTTCAAGTGTAAAGACTGCCCCTTTAATAACCCCAAGCTCAAAAAAGATTACAAAGATCAATAACAATGCATAATGTCCCAACTCATGATAAAGTCAGTCAACATAAATGTCCAGAAAAATATAAAGGGGTGCATTTCTAGCTAACAGGAAATCAGTACTAGAAAGCCCTTCATAAATAGATTACAGTTATCTCCACAAGGCATCGAACTTACTTTAAGAGAAATTAACACACAACTCCCAGACACAATACCTCCAACTATACACCTAGATTCAAAATCAAACATAAAGGCACTTATTATTAAAAAACTCAAAGGTCCTACTAGGTCACTCCTAAAACTTTAACAAATAGCATAAGAAATCACTTTATATGATAACTTACAGATATACACAGATGGCTCTTACAAAAGACAATACTAGGACAGTAGAATGGGAATTGGATGGATAGCTATGACAGGGACAGACACAGAAGTCGCATCATTTCAAGTCAAAACACAAGACACTCTATCTTCTACAAGAGCAAAACTTACAATGATACTAACAGCAATATGCACAATAAGTGCATACAAGAAGGTCAACATTCTCATAGATAGCTAAGGAGCCATTAATGCTATAAGAAGAGTAATCATAAGGGGATATAAAAGAAACTAGAAACAAGTAAACCCAAACCAATGTCCAGTCAACACAATCTGTGACAGCATAGTAACACAGAACTTACAAGTCAGCTGAACCAAAATAAAAGGTCACTCAGGAAACTATGGAAATGTGCAAGTAGATAAGCTAGCAAAAATAACACCAATAGATAATCACAAGGACATAATCAAGATTCAAGAGTTAAACACAACAAGTGATATGACAATACTCAGATAGGATCAATTCTTCACAGACCTTCCCTTCAAGACACTTGGAAAGACCTTGTTTAAGACAAAATGGGCAAGCAAATGGAGAACCTTGAGGTGCACTCAGGAGTGGTTAGATGGCATGAAAGCAAAGAAAATTGACTGGAATATGACCATGCAAGCAATCATGCCATTCAAAATCACAACAACACAAATGAATCCAATGGATCATAATGATAGAATATTTCACCTCAAAATATGGCTCAATGAATATCCTACGATGAACAATTTGAATAGAAGAAAACCATACCTATATAAAAGTTCTATCTGTGCAATCTGCAGAAAACAGGAAGAGAAAGTTTGCAACCCTTTACCTGTGGACCCAACAAGACAAGACTAATAAATAAATACAGCACTCTATTTACACAAGAATGTGCAACAAGAACAAATGGATACAAATAAATAGAATCTATACAGATGAAATGGAGTCATGCACTTCTCTCTCTAACATCAGCAAATTGAATAAACTGGGATTATGACATAGAATGGATAGACATTATTAGGGGAATAATTAGCTGCAAGATAATGAAAGCAGCAGAGGAAATTACTGGAAATATAGAAGCAGAACGAACAGCAGTACAATCAGCTACAACATAATTTTGGAAGGAAAAAAAGAAGGTATGGAAGCTTAGATATGAATTAGTAGTAGAATGAGAAAAATCACAAGAAATTACAAAGAGGATAAAGAAAAAATCAACAAGTGGCAACTAAAAACTTTTAAACAAAGGAAAAACATCATCAAACATTAATACATCCACTGTCACCAAACAGCTATAGATTGATTTAACAAATTACAATATGAAAAATATCTTACAAAATGGCTTCTTTATCAATTCTCTTTTTTTGATAAATATTAGTGTTAGTGGAGTCATGATATGTTAACATTCACTCCTTTGAATAAACTACAGTAAGTCACAGGATTTGAAAGATACTGAGTCTATAGTTTTTTTCTAATTATAAATATATTTTCTCGCAATTAGATTTGTGAATATAAGAAGGTATTAATAATTAAATAAAAACTAAAGGCATGACTTCGCCAGCTTAAAAAAAAAAAAAATAATAAAATCCTGTTTACTTCATATAAGCTATAATATAATCCTATTAGAAACTTATATTTCACTTCAATCAGATAGATTATCTCAAGTATTAGAAATAGTTTTATTGTAAATCAATCTTTTTTCACAACTAAATAGATATAACAATCTGAAAAAAAAATCAAGTCCTTTATCAGATAATCCCTCAGATTGACAAATAACTATAAGGCAACAGATATTAATTTCATTTATTTCCAGACCTGTAAAAATAGAAATTCAGATAGAAAACCAAAAAACTGTGCTAATAAGACAAGTTATTTCATAAAATGAATATATAAATAAACTTACAGATATCCTGCAATATAATAGAAGAAATATAATCAATCAATTCACTTTTTGCACAAACGACTTCTATAAAAAATAAATAAAATATAATGAACTTGAAATGGATTTTGCTTAGATTCTAATAGAGGATAACAAAGTTAAAAAACAATTTTCAACAAATATATTAACATAGCCATCAGAAATTAAAATGAAAACATTGATTATTCTTATTGTACTATATATAGCTCCTTAAAACATAATAGTTTTAATTTTTATTGATTGTAATATTATAATTAAGATATGGAATTTTATCTGTTCACAAATAGAGATATCAACTAGGAGATAGATAAAGATTATCAATTGGCCAATATAAAGTAAGATCAAAGAACTAGTAAAAAAGAAAAATCTCATTTTGGCAATTATGAAATCAAGGTTTATAAGATTAACAAGTTCAATAATCAAATGATCTATTTGCTAAATAAACTAAATATGAAAATTTGATAATCTAGAATTAGCTATTAGAGTTAGGAAAAGTCCTTATAATAGTTATATGAAACTAACATATAATAGAAATCGGTATTAAAGAATTTGTTAAAATATTAAACAAGAAAAGAATTGGGAAGATTGGATAGCATAGAAAAAGATTCAAGAGCTATAAATTCAAAATAACAAAATTATAGATTGATTAATTTTCTGAAATCAGTTTAATCTATTTAATATCTTCAATATTTCCTTTAAAACTAATAAAGATAAAAGCTTCTTGATTAACTTAATTCTAACAAACTTCCAGTATTGCAAATACTCAAAAAATAGAAATCAGATATTTAGACATAATGATTTGTCCAATATGTGAACTTAAAAAAAGATATCTTTTCAAATATTCAATTACCAAAGAAGTTAGAAAAGATATAAAGTGTAAAGCAAAAAAAAAAAATTAATCACTATATTAGTAAAGAAATCAAAAATAAGAAAAAAGTTTACTCTACAACTAATAATTGGATAAGTAGATAGTTAAACAAGATTCAACAATTTAACAAAAACCTTTTCAATATAATTTGTAAATACATAAAAAAAAAATGAAACCATTTTCTTGAAGAATTATCTCAAAATACAACTCAAAATTTTCTAGTATTTAAATAAAGTATAATCAATAAGCCTTGTCATAAAATGAGAAAAAACTTTAAGGAGAATACCTAGAATAGTTACTGTACTAAAGTAATAGAGTGAGGAAAAAAAAAATATAATATTATTAAAAAAAATTAAAGATTTAAAAGACCTGAATATAGATCTAATATATAAACTATATGAAAGCAGAAAAAATTTTCAATAATTTTAAAAAATTTGAAATAGGAAGCTTTTAAAAGAAAGAATATATTTTGTATAAGATAATTGATGTCATCATTTAAGATTTAATTATTAATAAAGAAGTTTGTATTTAATATCAGTTATGATTTTAAAAAAATAATAATCAAAATTAATATTTTTGATTGTCAAAAAATTTAAGTTGATAATATTTTTTAATATAGAAAAATTAAGATGAGAATTAGTTTTAGTAATATTTTTATTTGATATGATAAATATCAATTACGTATTATTAAAAAAATTTTTTTTAATGCAGCAACTTTGCACAGTAAATCGACTCGTGTCACTCTTTCTTTAATTTGACCAGATCAGTAAGCGCGTACTCAACCACGCAACAATAAAACACCTGTGCTGAAGTTTCTTCCCTATCAGTTCTAACAGATATTCATAATATACGTAATTAACGAAAAACATTTTTGACATGGTTCGTGGATACTCCCTCGCCGAAGACTTGATCTTATTGATTAATAATCCTCAATACGGCGATCTAAAAATTAATTGTGAAGACGGTGTTCTTCACGGAAATCGCGCGATTCTTGCAGCCCGTTCAGACTTTTTCGATCGATTGTTGTATAACGGGATGAAGGAATCCTTCGAAGAACAAGTATCATTTCCGGATGTGAAGATCTCAGTGATGATGTTCATCTTCACCTATTTATACACTGGATTAGTCGGCGAAGATACCTTGTCCGTTGATACTGCATTCGATATTTTTCAAGCGGCAGATTATTTTCAATTAGATAATCTTAAAGGGTCTATCCTTGGCTATTATGAGAAGATTTGTCAAGAGGAATCTAATGCACCTGAATTGCTAACAAAAGTAATTCAGCACCTGTCATCATCGGCGGAAAACGCAATCGTCGACTTCCTAGTTAAATCAGTCGCCAGAATTCCTTTAGATACCATTGAAATCGGTCGACTATCTTTCGAAGCGCTGCAATACTTACTCTCCAAAACATGTGAAGAGAATATTTTGATCTCCAATGGATATTCCATCCTACGCTATGCAATTTTATTATCAGCGAAAGAGGAGACCCCAGAAGCGTTTTCTGTTTTAAAGAAAAGATTGCCAAAGTGGAAGAAAATTGAACACGGAATGGATATTCGTTGTTGGATGATGCCTGATATTTCGAATGCTCGTGCTTCTATTGTCAATAAATTGGCATCTTTAATCGAATTCATTGATCTTCGAAATGTCGATGGAAATGTTCTTACAGATGTTATCGAACCTTTGGATTTAATTACGCCTGCAAATATGATGAAAGCTTATCGTTTTCACACTCGTCACAGAATATCATACTCTCGTAGGGATATTAAGTGGGATAAGAATGGTTGCTGGCCAGATATATCCGTTAGCTTAGATGGGCGTGCTATAAGCAGTAAATCCAAGGGTTATCAAAGTGTCCGAACTAATTATCTGATGAGCAGTGGGATTCACGAACTTTGTATTTTAATCGACAAAATTAGTTATGACGAAGGGATTGGAGTATGCAGTGAAGGTTTAGATTATTCGGATTGGGCAGGATTTCAAGCGAATGGTTGGTTAGTAAGCTCTCGTGGTGAAATATATCACGATGTGTCGGATGGTGCTAAAAAACTCATGCAATCGTTCGATGCAGGCGATGTAATCTTCGTGCGCTTGGACTTAGATAAAAGAAGTTGCGCATTTTCTATTAAGGGAACAAGATATATACCGATTCTCGAATGGACTAACCTTCCGTCAAAACTATATTTTGTTGCGTCTCTTTCTGAAGGAAGTCTATTGAAAATTTTGCCATGAGATGGCTCAAAATTGAACATTAGATATGTGTCAAGTTATATTGTCTTTAATAATTTTATTCGAATTATTCTATTTGACTGCTAAATATACTTGGATTGGGCCGTTAACTTTGAAGCACAGATGCACATTAGAAAAAAACTAAGCAAGCAAAAAGAGCAAACGAATAAAGGATGAGATTCCAGTATCGAATTTAAAAAAAGTGAAAACTAATACTGCAGAATGCAAGAATTATAAATAAATCAAGATAGATAAATTAAAATTCTATTCTCGAGATACTTTATTCGATCTCGATCTATAATATTGACATATCATTTACGTAACTCTTGATCTTGCAAATTTTTTTGTTTTTGATATTCTTCATATTCATCGCGCAGTTTTTTCATAATTATATCTGCACTGTCGTCCAGTTCACTTATTTCTTCTTCTATTCTTTTTCGCTTTTTTAACAATTCTTTCGTTTCTTCTTCTATTTTTTTTCGTTCCATTGTCAACTCTTCTCTCTTTTTAGCCAAAGTAGACATATAGTTTCCTTGAGTAGGGGAGTCGCAAGGATTATGCGCATTTTTATGGAAAAAACCAGAAGTCAAACTAGGATGATAGCTAATCGATGGGTCTAACGGGGGTAGGATGGGCATAGGATTCGCAGAAACCGCCGAAGCAGAAGATGCACAAGGTGTGAGAAAAGAGGAGGAAGTAGAGTCAAAATTTGAACCTGAAGAGTATGAAGCTGTGATGGGAGAACTGGGAACGGAAGTGGTGACGGGTGTAAAATTTGCAGGAAAGGTGTCAAAAGAGGAAATAGAGGTATCCTTATCGCCATATGGGCATAGTCCTAGAAATTGACAAATTATAACAGAGTTGTGTTATAAAAATATCAGACACATCAAAAATGATAGATGTACTGTAATACCTTTCGAATGGGTGCATAATGATGGAAGGCAGTAATAGTGGAGATGGTGTGATTTTATATTTAATTCAGGGAGCGAACGGTTGATTATTTTTATCAATTCATCTAAAATTTGTTCATCACTGTAGTCATTTATATTACCAAGCTTTAGAACTTTTGTGTTATATGAATCTTTCTTATTCGAATCCTTTTTGTTTTTGCTTTTTTCACATAGATATTGGTAGTGTGTTCTCAAGTCTTTAACCTCACTCCAAATTTGCCCAACATTTCTGGAGAGATCTCTGGATGCAGTATTATGATCATTTTTTTTAATAATATATTGAATGTCCGTTCTAAAAAGGATGAAACCATTTTCAGGTTTTTTTCCCACGTCTTCTGTGCAAGACATGTATTGCGAAAACTTAATTTTCTGGTAACCCGTTTTGATTTTTTCCAATAAAGTTCAAAGCACGAGTTACTTCAATCAACAATCCAGGTTAGTAGGAAGACAAGCGGGTGGCGAATGCTGATGCATATACGTATCATTAATTTTTATCTTGGACAGCTGTTTTGAGTAATGATTTGATTCACAGCATGATTGCATCACATCCTCTTTTTTCCTTAGCGGGAAACAAAGGCTTTCTAAATTTTTTCTTTTTTAATAAAAAATGAGACCTCGCTTGTTAATGACATTTTGAACACTTATTTAAATACTTAAGTAGGCAAAAGAATTTTTGCATATAATTATTATTTCTTACGGAGAAATGTTTTCTACGTATAGGTTTGAATAATAAAAATAACGGTTAAATCAGGATTCTTCTCTTAACTAAATGATATATCATGTGGGAGATATACGTAGTTTACGTATGTACTACTCGTTCGACGTATAAAACGTGTCGTGTTGACCGGTAATTCCGTTTACGGTATTATGAAATCAGATTTTTTTTGTGTATATTTAACTGAAAGCGATTAACTCTGTACGTGAAGAGTGGTTTGTGTTATTATTCTTGATGCTTCGGATTGTTGCAATGAAAGCATATGGTATAAACAACCATGTTATTGTCGGGTAATTATAGTCGGTAGTTCTCTTTGCCTGTATTGTAGAGTTGCATGGAAAGTAATACTGTACGTACGGCGAGCTATTCTATGTTCTGATGATAAAATTTTTTTTTAATCAGATGATAAGTTTCTTAATCATACAGTATTTTCCTAAATTCGTATTAACCATATGACTTTGTGTTAAATTTTCTCCGTCAAAGATTGATATTAAAGATGAAAGTAGTTTAACTATCGTTGGGGGTCAACTGGCGAGTCGGCCACTAGTGCATGCAGCTCCTATTGTGTATAATATAAACAAAAAACTACCATAAAGATGAAAATGCTTTGGCGAGTTTTTGAAAGAATCATTATTAAATCAATCGACAAAAAACTATGTACGATACAAAATCCTTCTTACAGTAATTGGCGCTCTTTATACATCATACATGTCTCTGATGGTTTGTCAGATACATTTCGTGTCTGATCGTGGATTACATCGTATAAATTATAATTTTTAAGAGTAATATTTACGTATGGAATAACACTTAGATCATGAGCTATTTCATCATACAATTACGGTAAATAAAAAAAACGAGTTGAGTTTAAATATCCCACTGCTATTAAGTACCGTATATTGTAGTTATTTTATTTTTATGTTTAGAAAATAATTTAATTATACGGATTGTAGATGGTTGTTTATTTGACAAACTTTGTTATCGGTCCTTATATAAATGATGTTTAAATAATAAATATTCACTAATAATTTTTATTTATTTATTTTTGTTTTTGCGTAAATTCATGGAAAAATGAATCCTTTATGGAGAATGGTTCGGCGAACAGATTTTTACTTGCACATATGTATCTTGCCATTATCATTACCATTAAATCTGTTCACGTTAATTGACCTTCTTTCGACTATCCTTTTTTTCTACGTATTTCTTTTACTATACGTATTGATAAATTTACTATGCCATATTGCTTAGCCAATAAAACTCTTTCAAAAGTAAAAATTTAATAAAGAAAAAAATATTTTAACAATAATAAAACTTTAAAAATTACATATCAAAAATTTTGAAAAAAAAATATAATAAATAAAATTAGTATTAAGATATAATATATATGAAATTTATAATTTTTGATTATATAATTAAGGATTTAAAAATTGTTAAAATTAAAATTTATAATAAAAATATAATAAGTGGATCAAACTTTTGGAAGCAACTGTATGAAAGATTAATATAATTGATAGTAGTATAATATTAATAACAGTCTTGCATCTAATATCTAGTTATAGTTTAAATAAAAAAAAAAATAAAACAAATTTTATTTTTAAAAAATAAAACTATTTTTTTAATTGTAATATTTAATTATTATATAATTATCTAATATTTTATTATAAATAATAAGTATAATCAATTGTTTATTATTTTAAATACTAATATTAAATTTTTAGAAATTATTATATTTTTTTATCAAATACAATTATTTATTATTTTAATATAAAATAAAAATTTATAAATTACTTTTAATATATTTTTTTCGAGTTTCTATTTATTAAAAAGCAAGTTTGATTTAGTTAAATAAATATTTATAAGTTATTTAATTTTTTTGATATGAATTTCTATTGATATATTGTTTTATAATAATTTTGAAGTCATCGGTTTAAAAAATTTTAATATTGTATAATAAATATTTAGTTTCATATTTGGTTTTGCAATATGTAGGAAATATTATAATTGTAATAAGAATAATCATTTTAACTCTTATTAATGAAGTACTGCACATAATTTGTTTTCTTTTAAAACCGTTTTATTTGTTGAGCATCATGATAATTCAATTAAATTTCATAGGACTGTTGCGGCACTACGTATTCGAAAAGAGGACTATTGGTAAATACATCAATCTCTATATACAGTATGTCTTGATGGTTATAATGGTATGAAAATTTTTAAAAATATATATTTCGTAATAATTTAGTTCGATGCTAACAGTAGAGCTTTTAAATTATTTAAATTTTTATATATAAAATATTTATATTTTTAACTGTAATACTGTAATCTAACGCAGTGTTACAGTATTATGCGGCAACACTGCATATTATAAATACATTCTTGTATGAATTACAAAACACCGGCGGATCGAAATCATGTTCGAAATTGAAGAATTTGATAGATCTTTATATAAATTGTCAATAAGAAAATTTGAGCATGCGGAGTTCGAATCTATTGAGATAATAGGAAGGGGTGGCTTCGGAACAGTGTATAGGGCTTCTTTAAAAGGCAATGGAAAAATAATAGCAATTAAAAAAATTTTTATTGATGATAAAGACACGGCAGAAGTATTTCTTAACGAGGTATTTTTCAATATGTTGCATTAAGAAATCCATATAAGACTATTTATGGTTATTTGTAGCTCAGGATGCATCATGAAGCCGACCTCGATGATAACATCTTGAGATTCTATGGAATCTGCAAGAAAAGTAGGTAACGAATACATTAAATAAGTCATGCTATAAGTATATTTAACGTTCTAGTCATTTAAACAGATTCCGAATACTTTATGATAATTGAATATGCTGATGGAGGGTCTTTGAGAAATTATTTTCAAAAAAGCTTTCAAACATTAAATTGGAATGATAAACTACGTATGGCCAAACAGATTACGAGCGTAGTCGCGTATTTACACAGTAGAGGCATTATTCATGGGGATTTGGTAATTAATTAATCATATTATTGCATAATATAATAGTAATATTTTATATTCAGATAATCTTGTATATTATATAAATTATTGTTAGCATCCGGGAAATGTTCTTATTCATAAAGGAAACATAAAGCTTGCAGAGTTTGGATTGTCTGAGAAACTAAATGACTCTTCAGCTATTCATTCTAATAAATTGATGGGAGTTATACCATACACTGACCCACAATGTTTTATAAAGACAGATAACGGTTATTATAAGAAAAACAAAAAATCGGATATTTATAGTTTGGGCGTCTTACTTTGGGAGATCACAAGCGGACGCCCTCCTTTTCACAAAGAGGGTTATACTGAACTGGTTTTTAGAATCTTTAAGGGCCTTAGAGAGACTATGGTAGAAGGAACACCTTTAGAATATGTCAAGATTTATGAAGGTTTGATTTTTATTTTAAATATTTTATTAGCTGGTTAATACTGACCATTAAATTTTACTTAGCCTGTTGGGACGACAGTCCAGATAATAGACCTGAAATTATTCAGGTTAAGAAGTCGCTTAACTCTTTGAATATAACCGTCATACCAGAACTTACAGAACTTGATATCTCTATAAATAAGTTGACGGTACGAAAATTTAACTATGAGGAATTTGAAAATATCGAAAAAATTGGAAGTGGTCATTTTGGAGAAGTGTACAAGGCCTTTTCAAATAGTATTGGGAAGACAGTAGCAATTAAAGAAATCAAGGTTTTTAAGGAAGACGCAAAAAAAGCATTTCTTAAAGAGGTACTTACTTATCTATTGTTACGCAATGTGTTGCATTAAGAACCCCAAAATAAAACTTATCTATAATATACAGCTCGAACTGCATAAAGACGTCGACTTTGATAGTAACATTTTAAGATTCTATGGAGTTTCTAAGAAAAGTAATGCACATATTAAATAGATAATGCTTTAAGTATATAGATTTGATATTAGAATCTAATAAATGAAACGGTTCAATTAAATAGACTTGCTAGGATCCGAATATCTTATGGTAATCGAATACGCAGATGGAGGAACCCTGCGTGAATATTTGAATGAAAACTTTGAACGATTAAATTGGAATGACAAACTACGTATGGCCAAACAACTTGCGAGTGCAGTTGCGTATTTACACCAACGAAACATCATTCATAGAGATTTGGTAATTGCCCTAGTCATTTCTATCATAACGTATTGTGTGTTATTATAATATCATATTTATGTTCTAAATTATTGTTAGCATTCAGGAAATGTTCTCATCCATGAAGGAAACATAAAACTCGCCGATTTTGGGCTATCTAAACAATTAAGAGATACATCGAACACTCAGTCCACATATAAACTTAATGGAGTTATACCATATATTGATCCACAATGTTTTGGAAAAAACAATTCACAGAAAACAAAAAAGTCGGACGTTTATGGTTTAGGCGTTTTACTTTGGGAGATCACAAGTAGATACCCTCCTTTTCACCCAGAGGAATATGGGATTGGATTGATCTATCAGATTTCCACAGGACGTAGAGAAACCATGGTTAAAGGAACGCCTTTAGAATATGTTAAGATTTACAAAGGTTGGCTTCTTTTTTTTCTTAAGTCTGATCGATTATTATTTCGGTACTTAATAATGTTTGCTAAATTTTAGACTGTTGGAACAAAAATCCAGAAGAAAGGCCTGAAATTAGTCATGTCAAGGAGTCGCTTAATTCTTTGGATGCGTCAATCACGGTATATTCATCAGTCGCACCAAATGAATTGGTAAATTCGAATGAGCTGGAACTTTAAGTCAAGGGATACTTAACGAAATCTCATGCACAATGTAGTTTTAGTGATGGAACTGAATTTACAATGTAACCTCGCATAATGCTATCCAGATGGAGCCGGAACCCCTCGATGTAAAGAGAGGTGAATTGTTTAAAAATCCAGATAGATAATGAGCACCATCCGGACTATAAAATTTATTTTAAATTAATCTATTGGAATGCCTACTTTAAATTTATTCTCGATTAATGTCATCAATATTTATACAACTTTTATGCTTTTCAATTGTATTTACATGCTGCATACTCCTATCAAAATAAAAGTTGCAACGCTCCGAAAATAAATCATGCTAATTCATCACTGACTTTCATGAATTGCATAAATCATACCCTAATACTTTCTTTCTTTCTTTTTTTTTTTTTTTTACCGATTCAACCTTTTTTTATTTGTAAAGAAAGAGTACTCGATTACCTTACATTGTGATTACAAGCTAAAGCGAAGTGGATCTCTGCAATGACAAAACTCGACAGAGCTCCGGTTAAGAGACAAATTTTCAACTTGCGACTTGTTACCTCTTGAATCTTGGAAACCATGCCAGGGCTCCGCCAGTGCTTAAATTAAGGAATAGGAGAGAAATATTTTTTTTATCATTCCAGGTGATGAATTTCTGTAGATTTTTATTTAATAATTTTACAGATCTGTTTTAATGGTCTGTTTCTATACCCTGAAGGTTGGATCTATCTGGATTTCGGGTACCTATGTTGGTTTCATTTTCCTCATGATATCACGCACCGACAAAGTACATATTCCAACCCATTATATTTTATAAACTTATGTCAAAACCTTTTGGTTGTTACATTATTAACCTAGAAACTAGAAAATTGTTGTGGATGATATAAGGTTTATTGTTTTTTAAAGTTTTGCTCGTGAAGTTCTATTTGTGGGAGAATGCTATTAAATAAAATGACATTATTGTGATCCAATTCATGTTTTATTGCAAGCTGGATAGTCTATCCAGATGAATGTGATAAATTTGATAAGTTATGCAAAATCTAATACAGCTAGATCAAAAAAAAAAAAGAAAGAAATAGATATCGAGACATTTTTGTGTCGTGTCTAATTTAAAAATATTATACATTTTAAGTTATGTAAAGCAGATATCTTATAAATTACTCATATCGCCCATAACGGGACCTGTCCCCCGGCGATGACACACCGGCATAATACTGATCCGGTAGATAAGGAGTTTGTCCGTGTGATGAGTGTGATGGCGGTGATCGAGTTCTATAAGGTTGCGATGAGCCATTATAAAGCGTTGGATCCACCCAGTTTGAATCATGATTGTTAGGGCCATTGTAGGGGGTTACATCTACCCAAGCGTTTGCATTGTGTGTGCTTGAAGGATATGCGGGTGGAATATTCTGATTTGGACGCATTTCATAGGAAGGTGAAGAATAAACGCGCGCCCTCGGTACTCTACGCCTTGTGCAACATCGGTAGACACATTGTAACACGCTATATAGCATGCGAAATTTTAAGATAACATTGTGTGAATCACCAAAACTTGGCACGAAATGAAAGAAAACAAAAAATGCGTACCAAAATAGTATAATCACGCCCAACACTATTCCAACTGGAATGACATATTGCTTGTTCTGATTTAACCAGCTTGACACCGTGTCGGCTAAAATACGCAAACGTTAGTTTTGAAGGCAACAACATAAAAAGTCTCTTTCTAAAAACATACTCAGAGATCCAGTTTGACATGTCCCTTGGGCGCATTTTCCGCCGAATCCACATGGAGTTCCGTCGATAAAGTTAGCGCTCATCTCCAAACATGAATTTGTGTTGTTCGGATTAGCACAACTGATGGAACAAGAACTCGTATCGACCGAACACGATTGAGTGACGCCTAATCTCGAGCCCATCAAAGAACATTGGAGGTCCCTTGAAGTACATTGACCGCTCGCACATGCAAGACCGCTAGCATTGCCACAAGCTGTACCATCTGATACATGCGAATCGGGTGGACAATCGCCTGACGTGCCATCGCAGTATTCGGTGATATCGCAAGAGGAACTCGAAGGACGGCAAACGGTGTTGGCTGGTTTGTAGGTACAATTTTGACAACACATGTCGTTTTGATCGCTACATTAAAATGAACAAAAGGTGATTTGTAAAAAAATGATTGGATGTTTTGTGTGCAGCTCTAATCGGTGAATTTTTTTTTTACACTTACTCGCACACGGCACCATTCTTGAATTTACAGGTGGGCCCGTTGCAGCAGGGGTCATTAGCACAGTCTGTGCCACCTGATTTTGATGAAAAAGAGTAATAAGAAAGGAGACGATGAACTCGCTTTGGGAATACGTTTATGAATATTAATCACTTACAATCACAATCTTCTCCCGGCTCCTTTAATCCATTTCCACACATGCCATTACTAAGTATAGTCTTTTTACCTTGACCCGGGTCTGAATTATTTGGGAAGAAATATGATAATTAAATAAATAAATAAATGAACGTTTGAGAATAAGTAAGCTTACCTAATAGGCAGGTTGCGATATTCGGAAAAGAATTACAAATATCGGTAATTGAACATGGACTAAGGTATATTATATTGTTTAAAAATGAATAATTTGGATCAAAATATTGTTTATTCGACAAGAGCGCAAAATCTCATCAGATAGAAGTACGGATGCGCAAAGTGTACCTGAAATTATTTGTCGCAACATCGCTAGTTGGATTCATGATATATTGTCCGTTCGCGTCACAAGTTTTTGAATTTAGCGGACAACAGATACAGGAACTAGGCGTACACGGGCATGTAGATGCCGTACAATCATGAATCGCACCTATAAGGATATCAAGTGTTGGTCAAATATCGGCATTATGTAATAAATAATAGACGAGTGTGTACATACCAAATCCATGACCAATTTCATGAGCGATAACCTTCCATTCATCTTTGTTAACTGTGGAAACGGCTGTTCCAGAAACATAAGCTTGACCCGAAGTACCTATAGATTGTAATCGGAACAATTATAATTGGAAGTAATTTTCATTTTCAAATTTTACAAACATCCATTAATTCTCACCGTTATTTTGTAAATTGGCGGTAGATTTGCACACCATTCCTAACCATGCAATACCAACCTTCGTACCAGTACTGGGGAAAAAGAATAAAATAAAATTAAAATAAAATAAAACTACAATCGAATCGACAAAAAATCAATGCTTAAATGCACTCACTTGCATTGAGACAGCAAATGCCACAAGGCGGTTCCGTCGTCACCTATAAGTGATTAATTGAGTTCATAAAAATTTGTGTATTTCTTATCGAAGTCAAGATATTTAACAAATTCAATAGGATAATGAGCAAGCAATTGCAATCAACATACCTAACTTTCCTCTCCACTCACTAAAATCACTCAACCGATCATCGATGGTGTAATCACCGGAGCACGGCCGATTCCATGCCATTGTTGTATTAATGGTCGTTGGACAACTCTGATCCTGAATTAGAATATTAATTAGGCCCAGCGTTATATTGAAAGTTCGCTCATAAACAGCCGAGGCGGTGGACCAATCATTGAGAATTTGCTTTCGGGCCAGGTCGGATGAAGTGTAGCTTTGGACTAAAGGGAATGAATGTAGTCGAGTAAATAAAAACTTGGTTCTTACAATGTCCAGTAATCAATCAATATTTAACGACCACCAACCATATGTGCAGTCAGCAGCTACTCCCTAATTAAAGATAGATAAGAAATACTTCAATAAATAGTTCAGATTCACCGAATAATGTAAATTGCGCATGACAGAGGTGATTCGGACACCCACAATCGCTTGGCAAATTTTCCATTTAACTTGGTACGATAATTTTCTCATAATGGAGAAAGAGTTTCGCACATCATTCAATCGATTTGTTAGTGGTAAATGCAAGGGTGCCCGAACACCTCACGAGATTTATCACAAGCCTACCAACCATATAAGCAATTTTTTGTCCAGTGGGACATCCGGTGGTTGTGGCTCTCTTGGACAGCGAACTACTACCACCAAAACTGTGAAATAATCCTCTCACATAAGTCGAAGGGTTGTGATGGAAATATGGATCCTCGACGCCTGCAAAATTTTCGTCACGTAGATACCCGCGTTTCCAACGCCTACGGTACTCATCACTTATGAGATCATCCATTCCACAAGACTCCCCCACTGTCGATGCAGATCTTTTCATGATATTTGTTTTTTTGGTGTCAGAATCGCGGTATATGACCATGGTAGCTTCTCGATCATTTTGTGAACGAGCGGAGATATTTGGTATTTCAGGATCATCAAAGTATTGTGAGGTTTTAAAATTCTTGATGGTTTTTATGTGATATAGATCATTTAAAAATGAAAATGTGCCCTCGAAAGTTGGTTGACGTTTGTTGGTTCTTCGGATGACGAAATATATATTTATATAGAACAGTTAATTGATGAAATTATAAAAGCTCAAATACAATCACGACATAAATATTGTAACCTACAGGTGTTGTGTCAGACTGTTTGATGCCAATGATGTATTTTTTTTTTTTTTTTAAAAACCAAAATAAGATTAAAAAAGTGACTATTTAGGATTCATAAAAATCAATTATCCTTTCGAACTGTGGTAAGAAAAATAACCTTTACCCTCCATCATCCAGTACTTGAATCCTCGCCCATCCAAGAACACCTACTGAATTTTCAATCTCCTCTGACAAGCTTCTCCTCTTCAAACCTATTATGTCTTCGTCCAATCGTTTGTCTGTTTCCTCGGAGTCCAACACGACTCCCTTGTACAGCCTATAATCATCGTGTATCAGTGGCGTGGTGGTGCTAGTTTGATCTGCATGA
Organism: Acaulospora colombiana; assembly: GCA_910592055.1. Lineage (NCBI taxonomy): Eukaryota > Fungi > Glomeromycota > Glomeromycetes > Diversisporales > Acaulosporaceae > Acaulospora > Acaulospora colombiana. Next base: position 19,641 of record CAJVPT010001151.1, read on the forward strand.
TATATGGTGATGGTGGCCTCCGGGTGAAACAGATCCAGATTAGGTTCCAGGTGAAGATTAAAGGTTCGATTAAAAGCTACAAACTGTATTCGCATATAATCATCGTGTCGTAGTGAAGGCTCATTATCTGAATTCGGATCTGATCGGCGTTTTAGCGAAGTCGTTTGCAAGCGATCAAATCTGTTCCGGGGAAGTACGTATAAATCGGGTTTTCCTACGAACTCCAGATATGTCAAAGGGTTCGAAGCAAAACTAGTTGCTGAAATTTTTGAGTTGAACAAGTTAAGGTGTGCCATGATTCTCGTTATAATTCATTGAAAAGAAAAAGGTTTTGTTTTTCGTAACGATCATACCTTGAACTTTATCTAACACCAATAAAACAATAAGAAAACAAATTCTCCAACAAAAAGCGGAGGCAAAGACCTCCATGATTTTATATTATATATCACGGAACTAAGTTTATGAAACTCGGCATATATGTTAAAGGCAATGAATGTTGAAGAAGAGTTAGAGTGTCCAAGGAGAAAATGTGTGATTAGCCGGTAAAATAAAATTTTTTTTAAAAAAAAAAAAAAAATGAAAGAAAGAAAGAAAGAAAATCGTAATAAATTGTGCAATAAAAATTATGTGAGCTATGGTTTTACTGACTCGGTTTTATAATATAAGCTCTAACTAAATCGGTGCTCTTTATGTACCTATTTTACTAGTCTTATTACCATTAGCCTTAATAATTTTATACTTGGCAGTTATGTTACTATAACTCTGCGCTGATAATAATAATAATGGTTTTAAACACCCAGGTGTAACCTATGAACCGAATTACCGATGACCAATACTGATGAAATTACTGTGGATGATAATTAAAAAAAAAGAAACGATAGTGTGGGGCGAACGAAGAATGTGTCGGAGCTTTTACGGACGCACATTAATGTAACGAATGCAAACAGGTGATCACACCTATAAAAGGATGAAAATAAATTAAATGCACTTGTGACACCGGCTTTTTATAAAGTCGAAAGGCTATTAATAATAGCAAATAGCAGGAGAGTATGAATTACGCAAACTCTAAACAGAATATCATTGATATTTACCCATTCGTTTTAACATGTTTTTAGCGTTGCACCTCTCGATCGACTCATTGATCGAGAAATTGTCGCGAACAAGACTCGCGCATGCATGCATCGACTATCCAAAAATTCACTGTTCTAATTGACAACGTGAAGCTGATCTATGAAACGGCGAAACTTTTTGACCGTACTATCGCCTCCTCTAAAAAAATATACAGTAAATGAAATATTGCCCCTATTGTTTCATTATTTCCGGTTCTTGCCAAATTCCAATTTCCTAATTTAAAATTTTTATTGTCAAGGGCACCGCCTCCTTTGTGCCGCGGGTAGGGGTCCAGAATGAGACTCCATAATTGGGCAGCGTCCCTAATAGCACATGTCGTACGGATTCACCTAAGCGGTCTACGGTGGTACAAAGAAAAAAGCATACCCTAAAAGTCAAAACCTTGCTTAATTCGTTAACCACAATATCGTTCATTCAACAGAATTTCTAATATTAATCGACCAATAGGAACCTGTTGAATTAAATAATCTCATTTTTCGAATTACGTATTATTAACGCTAAATTTTCGATTAGTTTATTTATTTTTTTTTTTTTACATAACAATTATTCTTATCAATAAGTAAATTTTTTTTTAAAAAAAAATAAATAAATAAAAATATAACCAATATATTTATTTGATTAAATGATTGATTTTTTATTCATCAATAAATTTTACTATTAAAATAACAATAGTCATTAATGGCTTTGAATTTCACCTTTGCGATTTAATTGAATGATTTTTCATTAAAGACTTACTTTATTCAAAAATATTCTTTAAAAAACTTTAAACATTGTTTCAAGTGATTTTTCATTTACATCATTATAAAACAAATAATTATCAAATTTTTAAATTTGATTATTAAAAATAATTTTAATTTAATAACATTGTATAAAAACGTTATTAGTAACTTGTTTATTTTTTAAAATGAAACTTTGAATCGTAATTTAAAAAACAACTGCTTGCTTTTAATTAATTCTGATAAATTAATTTATTAATAAAATCTTTAATTAAAAATACTATTACAACTTAATGTAAATATCAATTACTTATATTTAATTTTTATTTTTATTCTATTTTATAGATTTATTTTATAGCATAGTGGTAATGCTCCCAGGTCACAATCACAATGTCTAGGGTTTAATATCATGTAAGGGCCATGTGAGAAAAAATAACCAAGTTGTATGAGGATGGAACTTCTGGCCTTCCTGTTGATTGCTGGATTGAAACAGATCTATTGTGAGGATTGCATAAAGAAAAACCTTTAATCTAGTTATACGAGTTACACCTAATCATCCATTTGAACTGGACAGAAAATAAAAACTCAAGACTCTACTTTTAGAACTGTGGTAATCATTTGAATATATATAACCCTTATCTGAACTGACAACCTTCAGGACCCTCACCCTTCTAGTTCAAGATATTTCAATCTGATACTCTGCTTAATTGAAAGTCAGTCAATAGGAATTGATCTAATATCATAGGTGGTAATAAAGAAGATAACATGCCCCTTTTCAAGGTTTGAGCAAAAAATATTAGAGAGTAATAAAGAGTATACAATTCTATCCAGGTACATGACATATGAGAACTCGTTTATTAATTATATAAATAATATAAAATAGTTCAATATCAAATAGTCTTAGCAATACCATTAATGACTATATATTTGATCTTTGATCCCTAATTGAGTCTGCCCATTTTCAGAATAGAGTATAGGCTTAATTAGGAATAATCATGATGATTTGCATATATATAAAAATATATAGTTTGTAGGAAATAATTGATGTTATGTCAAGAATTTTAATATCCAAGGTTAAGTTAATTCTTAATAAAGGCTCACATCTAATATCAGTTGCAATTTAAAATTAAAAAAAAAAAAATAAAATATATATTATAATATATATACTGTATATATAATATACTAACTAAAATCTTGAATCAAACAATATGTTTTTAAATATATTATTGAAATTAATTATTTAATAATCAAAGTAATAGTAAAAAATTTTTAAGTATAGATATTAAATTAATAAATAAGTTATTATTAATTAAAAATAATATTAAATTATCTTTATTTAATTATATTCATATATATTTCTTTTTTTTTTTTAAATCCATGATCAGGTTAGTACTATATGTTTATTAATCAATATAAAAACTGATAGAGATACATAGAACAATTGCATTATGGCTAAACTAAAAATCTTGTACTAACACACTCATCAGTAACTTTTAATTCTCAAAAGAGCTTCAATTTCTAAGTACAATCTTGGGGACAATATTTCACTCTGAATTAAGTTTTGTATATAGACTCTCTAACATATCCATCATTGCCAACAGGTTGTCACTACTTATTATTTTTCA
>CAJVPT010001152.1:0-23087 GCA_910592055.1 Acaulospora colombiana
TGATTTAAAAATTGTCAAAGTTGAAATTTATAATAAAAACATAGTAAGTGGACTCAAACTTTTGGAAGCAACCGTAGTTTAAAATACAGTATGAATAGGATCTTGTGTACTATTTTAAGGTAGACCTGCCCAGTTCAGATCTGATAGGATAAGAACCTTTGTAAAGTATTTGAATAGTCTATCTGTAATTATTTGATAAAAAATTTTCACTCAGTATCCAGTAATGCTATAGGTCTTATTATATTAAGATTGTTCTTCAAATTTTTTAATTTAGGTATTGAATATACAATTCCTCTAATCCATTCTTTTGATATTTGACCAGTATTAAGAATATTATTAAAGATTTTTAGTAAAATTTTTTTGATCTTTTGTTTTAAATACTTATATGCTTTGTAGGATATTAAATTCCTGTCAAGGGCTTATTTAAAGTTTCTTTGTTGAATAGTACTTAAAAGCTCTTTGATTGTTATAGATATTAGTGAATCTTGATACTAGTCTTGTTTTATATGTTTCAATGATTTGTAAACTACTATACCTGCCAAAAAGAAAATTGTTTCAATAGTTATATATTTTTTTTTGAAATCCATTGTTCAAAGTGCTTCCTGGCATTGACTTTATTTCTAATAGATCAGTGATGATATATATGTTGTTATTGTCAGAGATAATAATTCTGTCTAAAATAATAGATCTTGTGGATCTATTTTAAATATTATTTATTATCATCTTTTTTTTTTTTTGGTTTTTCAATATTGTTGTTATTTGATACTGAATTGTTTGATTACTTGCTATTTATGTATATTTGTTATAATTCTTGTAACTGTTTTGAACTTGATTATAAAATTTTTGATTATTGCTTTCCATATTATTAGGTCTGGATTTGTTGTTATTAATAGGGGTGCCTTTTAAAACTCTTCATATAGTTCTGTTAATATTGTTTTTATTGTTGTGATTATTGAGTCAATATTGATTATAGTACAGGTGATAAGTTTGTGTTAAAGTTGTTGAAGTTAAACAAAAGTTTTGAACTAATTTTGATCAGTTCTGAGATTATAGGTTTTACAGTATGATTTGATTTTTGCTATATGTATTATAGCTGACTTATAAAGAATATATATGAACTTGTTCCACTTGTGATCCAAGGAGAATATATTGATTAGTCACAATAAATTCTTTGATCTGGTCTGCAAATTTTTTTTATACTATTGAGTAAGTATAGCTTCAATTGAATTTATGATTTGATATATGTTTTGCTTTGGAGAGGACTTTGTCCAGTTGACAGACTTCTATTTCAGTGATATAGCCTGAATAATTATTGTTTATAATTTCTTTAATTTTATGTGAGATATATTCTTTTCTTGATTTTCATATAGAAGATAAGAGAATTTATATTTGATCTATTTTACTTTGATTTTGTTTATTTGCCAAGTAAATTCTTTTTTTGATAGGTTTTATTCTTTGTATATATTGATAAACCTTTATTCAATAGGTATTTGATATATATAGTATTGAAAGTAATTAAAAAATGTTTTTTATAGATATTATATTTGTTCATGTTTGGGTTGCTTACTATATTAAAGTTTTCTACTACTATTATTTGATATTTTTTGTTTTAGCTTCATTGATTTATTGTTTCATCTTGTAGAAGGTGTTTTATTTTCATTGTTAAAACTATATGCCAGAAAGTATGCTTTTATAATTTTGTCTTTTATTTGTTAGAAATGTCATATCCATTAATAGAAGTTATTCTTGGTAGTGCAAATGTTTAAAGATTCATCGAACAAGTTGATGAATAACACTGATACCAATACTGTGTCCTAGAATTTGTGTTTTTTATATTTTAAAAAGATTTGTAGCTACATTGTATTCAATATTTTGAGGATTGTGAAGTATTATTTGTTTTTGTTATAATAATTATATACCAATTGTTAATATCACAAAGTTAATTCAGGAATTTCTTTTGAGATCTATTGATATACTATAAATATTGTGAGTAATAATTTTTCAAAAGAGTATATACAATATATAGAGATAAAAGATAGGTTGTTTGAAATGGGGTTGTCTATATTTGATATATTTTATATAGTGAAAAAGATGTTGTTTATATTACTTATTAATTAGAAGAAAATTGAAGAGTATCATTATCGAAAGAGAGAACTTGGATAGATGCTAGTTTAGAAAGAGATGATATGATTATATTCATATTGCCTGATAGTCTGTTGAGTTGTTTATAGATTTTTGCTTGATCTTGTCTAATTTCTACAATTAGACTTGATGCTCTTTTTTTCCTCAAAGTATTAAAAGTTATGCTTATAATTTCTTCATTAATTAATCTATCATTCCTTTTATCTTGTGGTTTATGTTCTGCTTCATATACAGTATATAGTAATAGTAACTGTTATCTTTAAAATGTTCTATACATTTATCTATATGAATAAGTTCAGATTTGATCTTCTTAATCTTCTGTTCTATTTTTTTGATAGCTGTTAGAAAATTGTACAGTGAGATGTTTTGTACATTGTTGATGAAATATCTAATAAGATTTATTGCCTTTATATTAATATAGTTTATGGTAGTGTTCCTCTACTTTACAATTTTTGTAAAGAAAGATTTGTTATGCTTTTTTTGTAAGATTTGTCTTTATAAGTTGATAGAGTATCCATTGGATTTTTATTTATTGTAAAGATTGTTGCTTACTTTGAATCAGACAATCTTTGATAATGTGTTCAGTGCTAAAGCAGAGGTTGTATACTTTGATATTTGAATTTATTCATGTAAGTTCAGTGTTTTCGAGTTTTTCAGGAAAGGCTTAAGCAGTTTCTAGAAGTTTATCTATTTTGAAATTAAGAATAGCAAATCTTTTTCATTAATATTGAGAGGTTCTTGAAATATAACATATTTGGAATTTAGTTTAATCAATTATTTCTTTAAGATCAAAGCTTGTAGTACTTGAGGAAAGGTTGACTAGTTTGATTGTGTATCTGTCTCTTTTTGTTTTAATTTGAAGGATATTAAGGAAGGGGTAAATATGAATAAGGTTTTCTTTGAAAGGGATTGCACATCTGGCTTAGATTTTCTCGTGATCTTTTTGATTTTTGTATTTCACTGTGACTATTTATATATGCCAATTTTTTGTATTTTGAGAGATTGAATTTCTCCAAATTTAGTAAAGGCTGATATACTTTATTGTGTGTGACATTGAGTAGAATATTCTATACTCAGATACTTTTTTTTTTTGGCTACAATACTGTTATATATGGATGTTGTTGTCATATAAATGATAGTATTATCATTGATAGTAATATTTTCAGCTTTATTTGCATCTTTTTTATCCTCAAATAAAGTAGTAATTTGTTTTACATCTCTTAAATTGTTAATCTTAATGTGTAAAAAGGATTGGAATTTGGTAAGATGTTTTGTCAAATTTCAGATTTTGCTATGATTGTCTCTATCAGAAACCTCTTTGATTGAAACTATTGTTTAAATTTTTTTTTTCCATATTCAACTTGTCAGTCAGTTGGAAGTGATCTTGCAGTAGACTGTCTATTATCTATTTTGTTTTTCCTTTATTATAGTATTGAGTTTGATATTTGTTTCTTTATATCAATCAATTTCAGAGTTTGTTTCAAAGTGAAAATCTCTAGGAATGAAAGAAATGTTGTTTTAATTATTTATATTTTCATATGCAATATTGGAGATTCTATTTAAGATCGAACCAGTGTCTATTTATTTTGCTAAGATATGTGTAGTGTTATAGTAGTAGCTGTGAAAATAGCTTCTACTTTTTCTTCCTTTGTCTTTTCAATTTCTATTGCAAAGTTTTGCTGGTTTTGGATATAACTTTTTGTGTTACTTAAAATAGCATTTGTGTTATGTTATTATTAATGAATCATTCTATATTGTATTCAAGTTTTGGATAGCATAGTAATCTGAAAAACGTTTTATAAGGTCAAAGAAAAATGAGGAAAAAAATTGCCTAAAAAGAATCAATAGAAAAGAGTTTTTTCACTAATAATTTTTTTTTTAAATTGTTGGCTCAGTCTTGCTTTATTGGAATTTAGCACAAAGTTACATATGTCTATACTATAACTATATTTGTTTACCAAATAAAGCTCGATAAGAAGAAACTTATCTCATGGCTTGTTGCCATCCTTTAAGGGGAACAACCTGTCAAGGCTGGGCTAGCGCTATACAAAATTTTCAATAAATGATAAGGGTTGTATCAATCTAATACTATTATAAATATATTTGTTAACTAAACTAATAAATTGTTTTTTTATATATTTCTCTTTTTCTTCTACCCATGTATCTAATGTGATAGTACTATATTTGTATTGCTTTTCCATAGCTTTTATGATGCTTTATTGTTTTTTCCAGTTATGAAAATCTTTATATCTGTTGTACCATATTTCTTGTAAATACTTAATAATCTCTTGAGTGAGTTCTTAGAGGCATGCTTTCCTGTGTTTCGATTAGGAATTAACTCATTGATTATCTTGATTGTTTCTTTTAGAATGCTTTCTCAGATGACAATTTCTAGATATCATTTGTAATGTAAAGTGGTATTGGTTGAGTACTTTGACAGAATATCGTTGATTTTGTTATGTTCACTGAATTTTGTAACTGTCTTTTTTATGGTTTCAATGAGGAAGTTACTAGTTGTATGCCAGTGTGTTTGACAGATAAATGGGTGTGTATTTTATTCTCTTTGGCCACATTTTATATATTTGTTATCTTTATACAATTTGAGTATTCTACTGAAGAGTTTAGCTTTTGTGGATAGTTCTTCATTCCATAGTAGTATTTTAAATCTTCTTTGCTATTGATTGGGTCAGCTGGTGTAATGATTGTTCATTTTGGTTGGCTGTATGTTGTCTATAGTTGATGGCCAATAAATTTTCTTGATAATGGAGTCGTTTAAGGTGTAATTTAGGAGTCTCTACTTTGCTAAATATATTGCTTTTGTAATACATTTAGTTATTGTCTTGATTGGGATGTCCATCATTTGGTGGTTCCATTGAGGAATAAGAGTCAGTTGTGGATTGGTTATGATATGCGTGACTATTAGTCTACTGTTTGGAGTTATGCTGTATCTAGGGTCAATACTTGCCAGTTTGTTTGCATCTTTATTGTGCTCTATTTCAGAGTGAGCTTTTACCTTTTTTGGCTTTATTTTTATATTTTTTTTTCCACATATGTCTTTTATTTGTTGCAAGAGATTAAAGTTATTTTGTTTTTTGAGAGCTTTGCTGAGAGTTGTGTTCAATGTATTGTTGATTTAATTTATAGTCACATTGTTATTTGTGTAAATCTTTGCATGATTGTACTGTAGAAGAATACTTAATGCTATCAGTATAGCCATTATTTCTGTGTGAGTTGAAGATGGATGTAATATTGTTTGTGCTTGGAATGTAAACTCCTTTCTCTCATGTGTGATAATTTTGAGACCTAATCCCATAAGCCATTTTTTGTTATGTTCTTTTAGTGATCTGTCTGGATATATGTCAAAAATCATATTGTTTTGGATTTTACTACTAGTTCAGATAGTTCGCTTATTATACTACTATCAGTATCAAAGAGTTTGTTTAAAAGTTGATTGGTGTCTTGTGTTATTGGTATAAGAATTTCTACCTGGCTACTTATTGATTCCATATCTGGATAGCCTATCAGATCCAGCATGGTCTGAATTGAGTCTGGGGATACTCTATACCTGAATGTGCTGTTTTCAGTATTAGTGATGTCACAAGTAAATACTCTATTGTTGTGAATTGGGATGCAAATTGAGTTTTGTTGACTTGCTGAAAAGATGCAAGGATAGAGATTTTGGCTGTGGTTGTTGATATCACAGCCTGTACATTCTACTAGAGGAGACTGGTTGTTGATCCTGTTGTAATGTCTATATTCTGTGAGTTGGTCATTCATTTTTCTTTATTTTCTTCCATTGATGGTTTGATTGTTCAACTTTGTGCTGATCTAGTGTAATCATGCTATATTTTGATCAGTTGATCTGGTGCACTGTAAGAAAGGGTTGGTTGTAAGCTGTTGAGAATGTTTATTTGTGATTCATTTCAGGAGTCTTTCTTTCAAGGTATAATATCAGACTGGGATATAACCTTATATAATTTGGTAGTTGAGTCTAATTAGTTGATACCAGTGTAAAGTCTTTCTCCTATTGCTATTAAACATTTGACCAATAAAGAGGATGTTATACTTTCTTAAGCTCTTTCTGTACTGATTGTAGAATGCTGTGCTGGTAATTTCTTTGATTGATATGTCTGTTTTTACAATTGTTGTATACTTTCCATTAAGAGTATTCAAAAATGAGAAACTATGTATCCTAACGATTCATATTATGTCATATGTACGATTTCTTTCTTGTGGTAGGAGAGGTGTGTATATATGGTACATTATCACCTTTATGAACTAGAAGATGTTTTGTAGTAATTGAAGTCTTTTCCTTGCTATTTCTCCTGTGACTATTTGTTTCACAAATGCATTATATTATATTCAGATTTATTATATAACATACTATTGGGGATTATGTTTATTAGGTCGAGCTTATGTTTCAAGGTGGTCATTAGTTTGTGTATCATTTTGTTACATGTGTCTCTGATTAGGACAATATCATTGCAAAGGTATTCTAAGCTGGACATGAGGACATAATTGATTATATATTGTATTTGTTTATTGATATCTCCTTTCATTTCTAATACCATTTGTATCTTTTGGATCTTTTGTTTGATAATAGCTTTCTGATAATCTTTCTTGTTTGAGCTGTTATAACAAACTCCTAGTATTCTAACTGAGGTTCCTTTTGTACAACTAGGAATTCTTTGCCCATCTATCCATATGCCTTGGGTATAGTCTTGCTCTTTACTATTTATTATTATCAGTTGTGATTTATGAGGATTAACTTTGATATTATTAATGTAAAATAATTGTTCAGCAGTATTAATGATATATTATAATTTTGCTTTATTGCTTACAATCCATATAGTATTATCCATGTATATACTAGTTGCAATGTTTATATATATATGGTTGACCAGCCTTGGTCCAGGGATTTGTAAGACTTTATTGTCAACTGGTATCCTTTATGTTTGTCACTGATAATTTTAAGAAGTGGGTCATAGAAGATTCGCTATAACAAAGGTGATATCATATCATCTTGATCTATGCCATCTCTTACTAGATAAGAAGCTGATTAACCATGACATGTAAGTACTATGTTCTCCCTATTTTGAAAGATGCAGTCTAGAATCTTTATTAATTTGTCTGGGATTTTGATTTAATGCAATGCCTTTTTTAGTATTTCAATGTTAACAGAATCATATGCCTTGGACATGTCCTAACTTAGAATTTATGCTTCTTTGTTTATCTCCTTGACATATTCAATTATGTTACTTAGAAAATGTATTGGATCTTATGTGCTATTTTCTGATAGGACTGCCTAGTTTAGTCTAAATAGAATTTGATGATCTTTGAAAACTTTGGCTAGTTGGTTGGTTAGGATCTTGGTGAAGATTTTTCCTCTTGTATCTAGTAGAGTAATTGGTCTTGTTGTGTCAAGATTGTTCTCCTAATCTTTGGGTTTGGGTATTGAATATATGGTTCCTTTGCTCTATTTCCTAGGAGTTATGTATTCATGGATAATCTTATTGAATATTCCTCTTAATTCTTCTATAGTGTTCTTTTTTAAGTACTTATATGCACAATAAGGATCTGGTTTCTACCTGGTGCAGACTTGTTGATATAATTTCTAATTATTGCTATCAATTCTTCTGTTGTTATTTCTTGAAGTATGCTTGAGTACCAGCTTGCTTTGATTGAAAACCTGGCTTTATATTCTTGTTGCCATTGTGAATGATGTTCTAGTGGTGATGTGTTTCTAGGTGGAGTTCATTCAAAAAAATATTGCCTGACTGTTTCTTTGATCTTGCCTGATTCTGTTATGATTTAAATTTTCTCTTCTCTTTTGATAATTTTGTTTAGATGAATTTGACATATGGATCTATCTAGGATGGTGTTGATCATAACTTTTATATTACTCTTTAGAAAGATTTGGCAACTTATTGTCCTTTGGATTATGGCTCTAGATTCTTTTTTCTTTGTGATATATTTTGCAATAGTTTTATATGTGTGAATATATGACTTTAGTATCTCAATCCACTTTGAATAGTATCCATCTTTTAGATCTTTTTTGGCTAGTTGTAGCTCTGCTATAATAGTAGTAAAGTGGTTTTAAATGTATTTTGATATGTCATTTTCTGGTTGTGTGTTGTTGCCTTGATTCATGACTAGTTGTTGTTTGAGATTTGTTAGGAAAGATTGTAGTTGGAAAAGTGAAATATTTAATTCATGTTCTACTCTTTTGAAATGCTTTTCTCTGTACACACGTTTCTTTGGGATATGTCTTTTTGATACTTGTATAAGGAGGGAACTGAAGTGGTTCTATCTCTTATCTATTGAATCTGGGCTTGAGGATACTTCGCCTAGTTTTGTTTCAACCAGTTTTTTCATTAATAATACTATATTATCAAAATATATAATATAATTAATAGAAACTTAATTGTATTCAAAAATTAATTTTTTTCCAAATATCTTTTTTTTTTTATGTACAAATGAGCAATACATATTAGATTTTATTAGAAAGTTAATTTATAAACAGTTATATGAATGGTCTTTACAAGGTTATCTACTGAGTAAATTAACTAATGCCTATTGCATAGATAGACCTTTACAAACTTTGAAAACTCACGTGAAAAAAGAAAAAATTGTTAGATAATATCTAGCTACCAGTTTACTATTGACTAGTAAGAGTGCTCATTAGAATAAATAGTAGTATGTGTAGTGATATGGTTAGGGAATTCAGGTTTTTATTGTGCTGAGCCTGGAAACCAGTTTGGGTTAAGGTATAAGCTGTGGATCTTTCCTTACTAGGGGCCTTGAACCTAATAAGGCATAATTAACCTGCATCAATCTTTTGAAGGAGATAAGCTGACCATGGTTTTTTGGTAGAGTTTTGGGAGATAATTGAAACAAAAGGAGGTCCTATTGTTATTCCTCTTGAGTTGAATAATAGTGGTATTATCAAGTATTCAAAACAAGAACTCTTAACTAGTTATTTACTTTCTGATCAACATTAGATGACAGTTTAGGCACTCAGCCAGTAGAACCCTACTTTTGGTACTACCAACTGATATTTCTGTCATTGCACCTCTTTTTCATTCAGACAGATTTGTAAATGGCTAGTGATTATAGAGAGATGTACCTAGAACTTTGAAAATATAGCCTCTCTTATCACAAGTTCATCTCTCAATTGTAAGAGATTTTGTTTTGATCTTTTTTATGAGTTAAGCCCACTAACTTGACCAAAGTAAAGATTTGATATACCATAGGATTGATGGAATGGTTAAGTAGGGAAGATGTGTGAGATCTATAAAGAAAACCTTGGAAAAGGGAAAAGCTGTCTATTGGCAAGAAGGGTATAAAACAAGGGGGTGAGAATAAACAGGGGAAGAAAGAACAAGTGGGAAAAGTTTAAACAATTAGAAAAGACTAAGAATAATAAAGGTATTTTGTCTATGATGACTCAGGCATACACAAAGTCTTGCTCCAGGAGTGTTTCCTCTTCAAAGAATATTTCTCTTTATCACAAATATTTGTCATATACAGAGTGCAGGTCTGCTTATGCTTTCCTAGACATAATACTTTCCATGCATCAATAAGTCAGATAACAGTGCCTTATGTGATATTAGCACATCTCTAACTTTGTCTGCTGCATAGTTATTAGACTTATATGAAGTAAAGAAGGTGAAAGGGAAAGGGGAAAAGAAAACCTCTTAAAAAGGAAATTTTCATAAAGTAGTGGAAAGTGGGAAAGAGTTTTTTTTTTAAAATTTTTTTCCAAATATCAATACAGTTTTATTTTATTTGTATATATGCAATATTATTATATTAAACATTATTTTAGAATAGACTATCTGTTTTTTATCAAATAAAACTTAATATAAATATTTTTTGAAAAGTATTCAAATTATTGCTTGTTGTCATTTCTTTTAAAGGAGCCAATTTATTAAGATCAGATTAGTTTTGAAATAAATTTCAAATATATAAGAATTGTCTATAATATTTATAATTCATTGATTTATAGAGTCTTAATTAGACAAATATATTTGACTTTTTTCTATTTTCTATGGTGCAATAATATAGATCTCAAAAATGCAAGAATAGTTGAAAAAATGAAGAGAAATAAAAGAACACAATATTTAAATAACAGATCCAACTAATATTAACAAATTCATTAAGGCAAAACCAGTCCTATTAGTAAAGAAGTACAAAAATACTAAAAAGAAACTCACCATTAAACAAATCACCATACACAAGTTAACAGCTTTTTCAATCCTAAACATCTTATAAACAAATGCAAATAGCAATAACACAACAATAGGAAATATTTATATAGCAAGACTACACTATACTTAAAGTAAAATGATAAAAAAAAAAAGAGATTTGTAAACAAAACTTATAGCAATTCAAGTAAAATATTTATAGCAACAAAAGAAAAAAAAGTAATAACTGATGAAATAAGATTTTATAAAACTGATGACTCAGATATAAAAATAAACTTCAAAGATAATATCTTTTCTTAAGAAGATTAAGACTGATAAACTATTAAACAATAAAGAAAAAATGAGTTAAAACAAGGTATATGACTAAAATCCAAATCATATTTTAACAGAAATATATTGTAAAATATGATAAAGAAAAAATAAAACTCAGAATAAGAGAAAATCTCGTATCAAAAGACTCCATATGCAAAAAGATTACCTTCTTTACTAAGGTGCTCAATTCCTCTGAAGGACTTTTTATAGTTCAAAATAAATAAATAGAAGAAATTAATTGTATTATTATTATTTTCAGCAATCAATAGTCTGCAATAACAGTTAGTAATATTACTTTTCTAAATTAGATAACTTTACACTTACACAACTTTTCAAAATCATCAGCAAACTCAATAAGAAAAAGAGTATTAGTGTATAGAATATTCCCCTGAACAAGTAATTCATTGATATATAACATATGTTTTCAAGTTTGGATAAATCATTAACATTAGAATAACAATATAACAAATATAATAATTATCCATAATTATATTTGTTAACAAGAAATACAAACTCATAACACTCGAATCCTGGAGTACCCAGATTAAATTAGACTTAGTAAAAATATTTAATACAATATAGAACTTAATAAAAATAAAAGAAAAAAATATTTTTTCCTGAAACTAATCAATCTCTCACTTGAATCTTATATTTTTGATCTCAAGTATATCTGCTCAAAACTAAAAACAAAAATATATTAATATTCTGACTAATATTATGTAAACCTAGAAAGTATATAATATTTAGTTTTAACAATAAACAACTTATTTAACAAGCATTGCAAGAAATCTTCAATATTGATGAAACTATCTTGAATTGCAAAATTATCAATACAAAACTATACACTATCTATGATAGTTCAAAGCATTTGATAGTCAACTGCACTATAAAGAAGTTAAAAGAATAATGGAATAAGTATAACCAGGAACAGACTCATAAATTTAAAAAGCTTTATAATCACTTCTGACCAGTCAAGTTTACTCATATTCACGAACATACATATTCTTTAATTGAAAACAAACTAATCAAACTAGACTCATATGTCACTACAGTTAGAAAACTAATTCATTTTCTTAAAGATCAACAGTATAACCTTGATTCAACTGATAATATCCTCTTAATATTAAATATGATTAGCAATGAACTTATTACAATTAAAGAATTATATACCAACCTTGATAAATGTATTGATAATTTAGAATAATATTATTATATTGACACGGATTATATTGAAGAGAGCAATATAAATAACATAATTGCTAATATATAAGTCTCTAAACCAATGAATATTTATAATGTCCAATAATAATAACCATTATATAGATTTATTGATAACATAAATAGAATAATAAATGCTTTAGTATCAACTATTATGAATATTCTTTCTAGCAATATCAGATAATTACAATATACTTTACAATAAGTAATTCAAATAGCAATAATAATAAACAAGTAACAATAAAAACTTTTTTCCAATAATAATAGAATTAAATAATAAAACTAACTACAACAACAATGAAAACAACAATAATAATAACTATATAAATATATTAAAAAAATCAATAACAGTCTAAAGAAAACACAAACAATAATTGAAATATCCAACAGTACATTCTAGATAATAACAACTGTCAAAGATTTAAATATTCAGAATACCAACCCTTATTACTAAAAAAAAAACACTACACAGAAATATTACAATGAACATACTTAGCAATTATACTAAAAACTTGTTTTAAACTATCATAACATTAAACTAAAAAGGTTTAAATAATATATTCAAAAGAAAAACATGATTCACTATATAGAAAATTAATAATTGAGATATAATTATATTCATAAAAACAAATAGAATAAATATAAATACAAATCACTGATAACTTGAAAAATACTTAATATTATAGGAAAAAAACCATCATATTGGTACTAGTATAGAAATCACAATCAAAAAACACTTATCTAACTGTATAATTGAAATATAAAGATGCATAAACGGAGCTTTATATATAGATTTCACATTCCCAAGCAAACTATATTATAGATTGTTAGAATTTACTTATTAGTTAAAGTTGAAAACTCAGAGCACAATATACAGTAAAATCAAGTTATCAAATAAATCAAACAGCAAAACAACATAAATTGACATATTATAATTGGAGAAAATTTCAATATAAGTCCATCAAATAGAATAAACAAAGTTACTAACAATAGAAAAATATATAGAGACAAATAAACAACTTTTGTAAACAACTTCACAACCTCGACATAATTGACATATATCGATATTACAATCCATAGAAAAAAAGTATAGTTAATATTCATCACCTTTTTAAGCAGAATCAATATGATCTAGATAAACATGTATTCTACATAATTTATTATAGATACATTTATAATAGAAGATATTAATATTACAACTGATTATAACCTATAGATTAACTAGAAACAAATAATAAATGAAACAACAGATGACCCCATACTGATACCCATTTTTAATAGGAGAAAACTTCAAACAAACAATAAAAAGCCTTGCCATAGAACTTGATATACAAATATTAATATTTAATAGAATTCTTATAATAGAATCCACAGATATGGAATTACTTTAGACAATCTATTTTCAATATAATTAATAAATATATTTAAAAATATAAAAAAACCCAAAGAAATAGATCCAAATACCCAAAACTGACCAGACTCCTACTTTTTATTCAATTTATTCAATACAAGAAACTAATCTCTATAAAAAACAAGATATCAAAGCCAATTACAAACAACTTATTAATCTATATAAAGCTATATATAAACAAGTACTGATCTGTCTATATTTATTAAATGAAAATACAAAAGTTTTAATTAAGGAAATCAATAAATTAACTGCTTTAAAAATTATTAACAAATGAAATATACACAATATAACCAAAGTTAATATAAATCAGGCTTTCAAAAATAATAACAACTGATATAACATAGATAAGAAAAAACTTATAAAATCATTTCTAAATAATTTCAAAAAAAGCATTTTTATAATCATTAAAGAGAATGAAAGCAAAAAGATTATAATATATAAATTTCATAAAATCAAAAAGACAGTTTATTTATACTTTAGCAACTGGACAAAAAAAATATATCTTCTAACTAGAAGATATATATTGAAAGAATATATGTAAATCTGTTATTACTATCATAAGGAATAATACAAATCCATATTTATACTATTCACAACAGAAGAAGTATAAAAAGTGATAAAAAATAGTAGTTATAAATCAGTCTCGAAGTTTTTACAAATCCTATATATAGTATACAAATATTTTAATAAAGAAATCCTAAATGTCATAATTATACTTTTAAATAATATTTTTGTATACGAGAGATTATCTATAAAATAGAAGGAAAGTATAAAATACTTTATATTAAAACTGAAAGATTAATAGTATAACATCAATATTATCTAGTTTATTATCTTTCTGGAATCTATTAAAAAATCTTTATAAAACTCATTAATAACAAATTAGTAAAAAAAATAATAAAACATTCAATTCTATTAGAAAACAACTGGATAGTACTACTCAAAAATAGTACTTATGAATCTATTATTATTATAAATCATGTACTGAAAGATATACAGAAAAAAAAATAAATACTTCATGCTCTTTAAGATATGAGCAAAGCATATAATACTATCAATATATAGAGATTTGTAATATTACTTCAATAAATTAAGGTATTAAGTAAACTAATCCATATAATTAATAGTTGTTTTTTTAATTAATTCAATAAAGTGATTATATATTTTAGACCTATTGACTCTTATCAAGTAAAAGAAAGAATAGATTAGGGTAATATAATCTTACCTATCTTATGGAATATATATTATAATCTCCTAATTAGCATAATCAGCTTTTTGAAAGACTATCAACTCAATAGTCATAGATTCAATCTTGACAATAGTAGTTTTATTAATCTCAATATTACAATAATAATATATATAGATAATACTATATTTATTATTCAAAACAGAGAACAACTCAAACAAATAAAAAACTTTTTCCACTAATCCTCTAACTACACATTAAAAAAAAGTTTGCAAGAAGTTTCTATACTTCTTTACTAATAAAGTCTTAATACTTTTATTAAAACAACTTAAAGTATGACTTCAAAAATCACTTCTACTCTTTCCCTTTTATTTACAAACCTTTTCACTCAAAAGCTTGACTTCAAATGATCAAGAAAAGTCAAGTAACACCTTTGATACCAATGGCAAAAAAGTTTCCAAAAAAAGAAGAACTGACTGTAAAGTACCTAAAGGTCGATTTAATCTTTGAAACAAGAGGTATATAGAGGTTTTTGATGACAGAAATACTTATTTTTTCTCTTTGTGTCACTTGTGGGCCTCTTAGAGCTATTACTTTCATGGTTTTCTGGGGGATTTGGCCTACCTCAGTTTGATCTTAAATTTTTGGTAGCACAAATTCTCACTAAAGATGATTGGCTAACATAAACACATTAGTTTTTGGAATGTAAACAAGCTCCTATTGGTCACATTCACATGTTCTGATAACATTATTAGTAATTGGAAAGAAGGTTCCAGAAACGTTTGCTCCCAAAAAGCTCAAGTCCTTCAATAAAAGCTTCTATAACATTAAAAGACCAAGTAATAGGTAATGTGAATTACAAACTCCCATCTCTTACCTAAGTTTTTCAAGTGATGACAAAGCTTTAATGGAAAAAAGCTGAGGTCTAAATACTTTTCTTGAGATATCCCAATCCAGTGCTCACTTAAATAAAAGACTGGTTGAATTGACTTGTCTGATGTCACAGGTGATAAAAAAGAAGATTTCTTCTGAAATTCAAGTAAAGCAAGAAGACTATCCAAATCAGGCAGACCTTTTTTAAAAGAGATTATTTTGATTTTTTTTTAGTGGGTCTTGAATTGTCCCCTTTCCCAATCGCATTTTCCCTTTCCCCAATCGCATTTTCCCTTTCCCTTTTTTAACTTAGCAATTTATTGGTTTTCGAATAATCAACAGTGACAAACTGTTGGCAATGATTCTGGTAAATAGAGGTTATTACAATCTATTAGAGAAGCAGATATTGTCCTCAAAATCTGACTTAGAGTACTTTTGTATGAAGAAGAGTTAGTCACTTTGTGAAAGTCTGTAAAATATTATAAATTTATTTCTATTTTTCAATAAAGACATGCCATTGTGGTATGATTGCAGGTTAAAAAAACAAACAGAAAGCAACTTAAAGATATTATAGAAGTTGGTGTTTTTTTTTATTACTTTAACAATATTATAGTCAACTTCTTCAAATTTGAACTTTTAATTCTAAATGGTTCACAAGTCATGGTATATTATTCAGTGTAACTAAAACCTTACTATTTATAAATAAATTACTTGAGATAAAGATTATATCAAATTATGACATTATCTTATCACAGATATCTTAGTACTAAAAAAGTATTTAAAATATAAACTTATTAAAAATATGAATAGAAAAAGCCACATGTATTGTTTTAGAGCTCCAATAAACTTTTGATATTAAGTTTAAGTTTTAGTAGTCAAAAGACAAAAACAAATGTAAAAATTTAGAAGAATCATATTTAAAATTAAAATATTATCTAATAATACAAAATATTGACTTAACAAACTTAATTAGATAATGAAGGCAGTTATGGTCAATACAATTTCAACTTCTATAAAAATTATTACACTTTCTAGATCTATTAAACTCAATATTCCAAAAACTTATTGATATCAACAAAAGTATTAATATCAATAATACAATTAAGATAACTATAAACAAAGTTTATAATTACATCAATTAAAATACTCTTAGTATAGGTTTTTTTTTTTTTTAAATAAACTCATGTTTAACTTTATGTCTCCAAATTACATATATATATTGTATAAAGTACGAGTACAAGAATGTATATCTGAGGAAGATAAAGATAATGATAAGCTAAAGCTATTTCTAAAATTACATTGAGGCTTATTACCCTTTATTTTGACAAAAGAAAAATTAGCATCCCTAGAATGTACTGGTGTCATAAAATAAAAATAAAAGAAAAAATAAAATTGAACAGTCATGTGCCATTTTAAACAGGTATCAGTCTTGTTTCTTGACACATGCCTGTCTTGTTCTGAGTTCCCTGAATAGAAGTCTAGAGAGAAAACCTTCTACTGAGTCTTTATAGAGATAAGTTGAAGACCAAGAGAGAAACTTTACAGTTTTAAGGTTTGTGGGGAGGAAAAAACCAGGAAAGCCCAGGTAATATATTGATGTCCGTATGAATAACTTGAGAGTCTTCCAGTATATTATGAATTAAACCCATTTCTATCTAAATATGAGTATACTTACCCATCTGTGCTTCTTATTTCAGATTTAATTCCTTATATGAAGGATAGCATCTAGCCTCGCAGTAGACATATCCTGCTGGTAGTCATTGATATTAGTAATCAATGAGGATCTCCCAGATTATCCTGCTAGCTTGCATGTTACTACTGATATTTATGGACTCAAGTTTCAATTGGTGAAATGGCATTAGCTTTCCAGTTTTCCAGCTTGAGATTTTTTAAAGATGGGACAAAAACTTCCTGGATTGCTTTGCACACAAGCTTTATTACTGAGTATTCTTAATAGCTTCTTGCTTTCTCTAGTTTAGACTTTTTCAAGCAGTAGAGGTTGGGAACCTATCTGATGTACAATCAGGATATAGGTCGCTCTAACTTAAGAAAAGGTAGTTAAGCTTTTATGACCTTTACCATAGTTAGATAAACTCTTTCTTGTATTCAAATATGTATTGGAGGCATGTCCTATATCCATTAATACTGACAACATGTGACTTATGGTAAACCCAGGTTCTTATAGAGCTGAGGAAATGCATTCAGACATGTAAGGTGACCAATAGGAGCTTGTTTATCAATTTTGTCTAACATGATTCGTGTCAGTCAATTAGAGTTGATGAGATCTATACTACCCGAAATTTTAGGGTCAAGCTGGAGTAAGCAAAATTTCTCAGAAAATCATGAAAAAGGTAGTTTTAAGAGACTACAGACACTAGTCAAAGAATAGGGGAGTGAGTTCTTTGACCGAAACAGAACCTCTGTCATTTCTATCATAACTGAGAGATAAAAGATACTTCAGTGTTGGTCCTTCTTCCTTTAGGAACTTTCTTGCCATGGGTAGTAAAAATGAGAGTTGAACTTTGTAAGTCACAAGAGTTCAGTTTGTTCAAAGGAGATTGTAAATAAAAAAAGGGAAGAAGTGAGAGAATTCTAAAGGAAACCTTTAGGTTAGTTTAAAAAAAGTGGTAAGATTTTATTAGCATAAAAATATTAAAACTTCTTGTGAACATCTTTTTTGTGTGTGGTCAGAGGATTAGTGAAAAGAGTTTGATGTTTTTTTTGCTTAGTATAGATATTATTTTTTCAACTAGCCTATCATAATATAACAATTTCAACTTCAAAATCACAAGGCAGTGTTTAGCCTTCAGAGTAAAACATAACTGCAATTATTATACTCAGTATTTTACAATATAGACAAAAAGTACTAGTATATACAGCTTAGTCAAACTAATAACTGAAATTAAAAAAGCATTATCAAAACAAATAAAAAGCATAATAGAAGTCTGATTTATTCACAATTTATATAGTTGTATTTAGGCAGTTTAGATCAAAGTCAATTGAATCAAAATCAACAAAAAAAAAGAACAACAATAAAGAAATAAAACAAGTAGAAAAATTGGTTAAACAAAACTTAAAGCAAATTAATATTGATGATATTCTAATACAAAACTATATAAATCCAATATTATAATCTTTTGTTATAATCAAGAATTCAAATCATAAATATTATCTACAAAGTAATAAAAAAAATGAAACAAGCAACATTCACACACAATAGATCACACTTGAAAAAAACTGCAAAATAAATCAATAACAAAAAACTAATATTGATTAAAAAAAGTTATTCCAATATTTACATCATACAAAAATTATAACTATATAGATAACATAGAATATATTTTTTTAATGGGTGGCTTACACCTTGTTTATTAGATGTTTTTATGATGAGTATGTATAAATTTATTTTATACAAATTTATTATTCTATCTACCTAATTAAACTTACCAAGGAAATTTTTCTACCATATGGCTTATTGCCAAGTACTGGTATATACTTGACTAATTTGTCAAGGCTCTACCTATCCCATAAAAATTTTGTTTTGACTGAATAGATTGTGTTCCAATTAATTCAGTGATGGCTAGCATGTACTATAATTGCATTGATACTTGGGATACAGGATTTGTATATATTCTCTTTTGTGATTATGGATTACCATTACCTTTTGTTTTTTGCAGTGATATTATGTTTCTTTTTCCATTGTATAAAGTTATCACACCTATAGTTCTATTTTTCTTGTTGTATATTGAGAAGTCTGTTGATAATACTTTTGATAGTTTCTTTGTGATGTTCTACCAGTATGTGTTTTTTTATAGTTTTTATTAAATCCATTGTAAGGGCTTCTCTTGCTATATAGTTTTTGATTTTGTATATCCAGAATTTTGCTTGTTTATTGAGTTTTTTGTTTAGATTGTGTTTTGTGGATGTGTTTGATTTACTACTGACTTTTTCATTTATTATTTGCCATAGTTCTTTATAAATGTCTGCTCTATTCTCCCTACATGTCATGCAGTGTGTGTTGGTTTCTATTTGTTGGCAGTTGAGGTATTGGTTATTCATATAGATGTTTGCTACTCTTCTGTGTAGTTTGTCCTTGATAGGTAGTTCTAGGTTCCAAAGTCTGTATCTAAAGGATCTGCTGTTATGATTTTCTCGATTGGTTGGTCTTGTTGTGAGTTTTGAGAGTGGTCTGTTGATGAGTGAGTTCTTCCATGTGATGTTATCTAATATAGAGTTACTATTAGTTGTTGTAAAGTTGTGATCAAGACTTCTCCAGTTGAGAATATGTTTTATTCTAATACAACCATATTTTTTATTAACTTTTTATATGCTATACAGCAGGCCATACTGTACAAATTGTTTTTACATATATATAATCAACAAGTAATTATACATTTTTGAAGTAGACCTATTTATATAAGTAGCTATAACTAAAAATGGATCCTTAAAGGGGAAACAAGGACATAAGTCAAATGTCCCTCACTAGGAAACATTAAAAATTTTAAATTAATAACTATAAAAAAACTACCTACAATTGTTCTCTATTATCTAAATTATTGATTTATAACATTTCTTGACTTTTGTCCCTATTAAAGTGAAGAGTGATGAATTTTGTTCCTCAAAAAAAGACATAAGTAATCTGCGAAATTTTATATGCTAAATACTTTAGAGATCCATCATTAGCTATAACTATTCTATTTCTATGTACAACTACTACCTATTTGAAAAGATGTACAACTCCTTCTTAATTTTTTTTAAAACAATTTTATTTATAGTAAGAGTAGTCTGGTTATCAGACTGTCAAATTTTTTTTATTCTGGACTTCTCGGTATTCTAAGTCCTTTAAAGTGATCCGCAGATTTTTTCTCACACCAAGGCCTCTCAATAGTCAAGTTTGTGAAATCTCAACATAGTCACATACTTGAATTCTTGAATGGATGTCTCAATACTAAGATAGGAAACTGGGATTTTCTTCATTTGATTTATCATTTCTTCTTTCAGCAGTATGCTACCGGTTCAATATCTACTCTTCTTATTACCTTTTATTTGATAATATAGCTATGTCAAGGGATAATCCTATTTGATTTCAGATATTTAACCTTATTATAATCCATATATAGACTGGCTTGTATCACTTAGGAACTTCAGTCGACTGTTAAGACAAGTTATACATGAAAACATCAGTTTATATGATTATATCAATGGATACAAATCATTACTTGCTTATCAAAGGTTACCTCCTGGAGGATTTGATTGTGGTTCTTGTGATCTGACCTATGGGATGCTAATTACCGTACTATGGATCTATATATTGATAATATAGAATACAGTATTGTCATAGACAATTTGCTTTTAAACTATGAAATTTAGAACTTTTAATTATAGACAAACCACATATTTAAAAACCAAACACTTATAAATTATTTACTTGCTTTATATATATAAAAATAGAAAATAATATTTATTTATTTAGGTACAAACATCACGAAATCTATATAAATAAAATAATACTTACTGCTATATATACTGAAGCTATAGTGTATACTAAAAAAAAAATCAATGTTTCTATAAACAAGAAATTGAGAACTATCTATAAATCAACAATCTATGGGATATTTTCATTTGGATAGACATCAGTCGAAAAATAATTCAAATAATTAGTCAATTTATTTTATCTGATAAAATATCAAAAGCTATTTGTAATATTATCTACAAAATTAGATTTATTATTTATAGTATATAAATAGACAGATACCTTTGTATTCAGATATGGAAAAAAGCCATAGAAATCATCAAGGCTCTAAAAGAAATATAACCCCAAAGGTCATAATACTCTAAGAGACTAACTATAAATATACTAATCAAGACAATATAAGAAATTGTTATAGATATTTTAATCCTTTTTGATATTCTCACTAAATACACTGGTAGAGTCTAGGTACACTTATCTAACAAAAGTATCTGACTATATGAATATTACTACTCTAAGAACCAAACTTTATCTGTAAATAACTCTAAATATAATATATAAAAATACATCAAAAATTTTTTTTTACATAGTCACAAACTTCCTTTATTCAAAAATAAAAAAATTAATGACTAAAACTTGTGAATTTACTAATTTTGAGCATGGCGAAATTATTGGTCTGTGGAAAATATTGAAGACAAGTAATTATTGTTTTCAATGAATTTGAGAAATTATTTGATTCTAAAATTGTATTTGGTTCTATTAAAAAGTTTTTATTTTTTCAGATATTTTGCTTGAATTATTATTATTATTATTATTATTATTTTTAAAACATGCAACATTGCCTATTTTATTGAGTTTATATACAATTACATATTACTTTGTCAAGTAAAAATTATATTACAGACATGTTTCCCATGTGTCTAATGTATATAGTTACAATAAAACCAATTGTTACCTGGTCTAATGGGTACCCACCACTATCAGTGGCAGGGCTCCACCTTTGAACCCTTGTGGCATATTGTTCCTATTGGAAACTAACATGCCTAGGTGATGTTAGCATGTTCCTTATAGATTTTGAAAATATTGTGGATTCTGCAGAGGATATTAGGTATGAGTTCTATAGGATATACATCCATTTTATTGGGTGTTGGGTCTCTGAGTTTTGTTTTAAAAGGAGTTTGTTAGTGGTTCTTTCTATTTTTTCCTGCTGGTATTCCTTGACTTTTTTTCCAATGGTGTAGGCATTCACACCTATCAATCCAGATGTTGTATGTCCAGAATCTGATAGTGTTGCAGATGCTGTTAATCATCTCTACTATTTTGTTAGATTTAATGTATTTGCCGATGATCTTTAGGATAGTTTTACTGATACCTCCCATGATGATTTTATTCTATATATTATTTACTACTATGCTTGATATGAGTTCCTGTCTGATGTTACGGGTGATGTTGTTATCGATTCTTGCTATTATTTCTTGATGTATGGAGTTCAATGTGACTTGTTCAATGTCGATGCCATGAAATAAGCATCTGAATGGGTGGATATTGTTTTTTGTATGTGGACATGCAAAGCATGTGTCTGACTTGTAGATATCAGGGCTTCTGATATGAAGTTTGTCCATTGTGAGGAGCTCTTTGTTCCATAGTTTAAGTGCAAAACTCCTTTGTGTGTGATCCCATGAGTCTGTTATGTTGAGATTGATGGCCAACAAGTAAATTCTTTACCCTGTTTCCTGCCAGTTTATGTCTTTTGCCTATTGTTCAGTTAAGTCTTTGTTTCTGTTAAGTGTGATCCATTGATATGTTAACTGTGTTTGCCTAATTTGTTTGAGGGCCTTTTGGATAGTTATGATAATTTCTGTTTGGTCTTTATAATGGAAAGTGAGAATGCAATCACTGAGAGTATCATTGATTAGCTGTCCTTGGGGGCTGATCACTTTGTTATTGTTGTGATACTTTGCCAGTCGGATAGTGTATTGCTATGATGCTGAGATTGCTGATGAGCCTTAATTCCTTGATTTTTTTTGTTGTTTTTGCTGTATGCATTGTATTCTCCTATTAGGGGAAGTGAATCAGTTTCAATGGTAAGGGATTTTTTCAGTCTGCTTATTGCTATTACTATTGTTATGGGTCACGTGGGTGATACGATTTATGCATAACAGTCTAGAATCCAAAAACCCAAAAGTCTGGTATGAAAGATTGAGTGTTGCAAGGTAAGAAACTATAGATAAGGCTTGGGTACTGATAAGGGAACTATGTGTATCTGAA
>CAJVPT010001153.1:0-23085 GCA_910592055.1 Acaulospora colombiana
ATACTTCAAGTTGTTTTAAGGAAAGTATTAAGACTTTATTAGCAAAAAAGTATAAAAACTTCTTGCAAACATCTTTTTTGTGTGTGGTCAGAGGATTAGCGGAAAGAGTTTGTTAAAAATTATTAATACTTATAAAATATAAATATAATAAAAATATTTATATACAATATATTTTCAAGTTTATTAACAATAAAACAATATCTCAATATCATTGAACACTCTTTCCCAATCATTTGAGATATAGCAACCTTGACAATAGGGAAAATAACTTCTGACACCAAAAACTTCAAAGTTTCACTACTTGAATAACAAAAGATAGAAAAAACTTAATATGTGAAAAGAAGAAGTAAAAAGATCCTCTCCTTTTATAACTAACCATATACTAAGAAGCCTACCAAAGTACAGACAAAGATCTCAACACTATCAGTAATAGAACCAAATCAAGGCAGTAAGCTTGACAAAGCTCAAAAACAGTCAGTGGTATTATCTTCTAGTGCCATCAATATGAAAATAAAGATAGAATCAACCCACAAAACCCAAATGTGGAGCGAAAGGATGGAAGAAGCAATGAGCAGAACAGAAGATTCCTCAATAGACAGTTTCTTCTTAGGCAAAGAAGTGACAAGAAGTTTGAACCCTCTTGAAGAAAGAAACAAATTTCAGGACCTAAAGTTACAAGACAACAAAATGAAAATGCTATCAGTGAAAAGGAAGAAGACCCCTGGATAACATAGATCATAGAAACAATGTGGTTCACCCCAGTATCAAATCACGATTAAGAACATTAGTCAATTCAGAGACTAGATATAATAGTGAATATTTCATGGTTGGTATTGATACTAATGTTACTTTCAGCTCAAATAATGATACAAAAATTTTCTATATTACAGGAGTCCTCAACTTGTCATAAAAACTTATTACAATTTGTAGTGAACAAGGAAAGAAGGGAATCTGAATTGTCACAGTTTTTAGCAATAAACAAGTAGCAGATAACACAATGAGAATATAATTACTAAATCTAGATAACAATAAGCTTATCCACATGCAGATCAGCAAACAATCAATCGAGAAAGGCAAATTTATAGTAGTCTGGGATATCCCCTGAACACAAAGTTTATCGAGGTTAGACAACATTTTACTAAATTTAGTAGTGTTTCAGAAATCAACATAAATATACAAAACTTATGGCAGTGTGTCACAATTACTTTTGAAAAAAAGGCAGTCAAAAAGGCACCCATTTAAAAGTACAGTATCCTCATAAAAAAAAATGCAGTCAGAATTAATGATGCTAGTTAGTTGACAAATCGAATGAGAGAAAGATATAGTATTGTAGCAAAACTGGTTAACTTATCTTCCAGCACTATAGCATGAAACTTGAAGCAAGTTTTAAATAAGATGAAAGCATAGATATATTATATCTCATGTACCTGCTCAACAAGATACAAACCAAAGAAATTTGCAGTAGTAAGCTTCGAAACAAGAAAAAACCTGCTCGTAATGAAAGACTTGAGTTACACCCTCGGGAAGACTATAATAACCTTGGTTTCTATCAATATACCCCTCTGCTCCATCTGCAATATAACATTATACCTTGCAAAAGGCTGTTCCATTAAGGAGAGAAGGAAACAATGGAGAAAGTTTAATTACAATCAAACAAAAAAATATGATCAAATATATAACAAATTCAAGCCAGTCAAAACAGGTGATTTTAGAGCTGAAACTTTATCAAATAATAGAAGCGGCAACAGATTAGCATTATATGTAGCAGTCATACGAGTTAACAACAATTAGCAAAATAGAGTAAGTAAGGACCAAAACTAGCAAAATCACCAAAAACAACTGCAACATTAACAAAGACTTATGCAACAATCTCAAAACATAAACACAAATAAAAAAAAAGATAATGAGGTGGCTCAGTATAAGCTATAAATTAAACTGGGAAGTTATAGTCACAGGAAACCTAAATGTCACAGATATATCTTGTTTAGATAGGTTCTCCAACAAGCACCATTGTTTTGAGAACAGAATGTCATCCAACAGTATCCTCATTGAGGACAAGAAAGATTATGTAATGATCGACATAATTCTGTATAGTTAACTCATATAAAAAGGAATTCATATAGGAAATAGATCTAGAAACAGCAAGTAGGATTGATCAAATTTGAATTACGTAAAATAGACAATTAGAACTGCTGACAACAGGTATCAAAAATGGATATAAACAGCTATATGAGAATGATTATGACATTGCAGTTGTCAGAATGCACCTAGCATTTTTCCCTATCAAGGCAGAAAAGAAATATACAGAGGAAGCCTACATAAGATACAATTGGGCAAATATTGGATCAGCAAGATAGGAAAAATAGATAAAGCAAATAGAGAAAGAAATAGATTACCTTAATGGCCAGACTGATCCAACTGAAAATGCTTATAGTATGTAATACAACTTAAGAGAAATAGTTCTTAAAGTAATAAGCACATATATCAGAAGATTCAAAAAAACACAAATATACTTGCATAACAAACAAAAGAGGTGCAGCAGAATAGTCTCAACCAAAACAATTGAGTTATATCAGCTTAAAAAGCTACTGTTGGAAGGAGTACAAGGACAAATCAGTGAAGAAAAACAGGTGAGAATCCATAGCCTGGCTAAAAAAAACAGTATTGAACTTTTCAAAGAACTTATCATCCCTGAAAACTTCAAGGCTACAAAAATTTTAGTGATTGAAGAAATCAAAAGCATCAAGAATGCTGCGCATAGATACTTATGTATAGCAAAAAACAAAAAAATCTGTAAGGCCATTAGCAACTACCTGGCCTGGTATATATTAGATAAGAAAAGAATAATAGACAGTTTCCTAGAGAGTGAAAAAAGAAAAATCAAACTTGATAAGATAATTCTGAACAATGAGAAGCCAGATATTGTATTGAATGAGATTGAAATAAAATCACGAGTATAGGATTACTTTAAAAACTGGACAAGAGGCTGCAACCTCGAGTAATCTCATAGGAATAGAAAGAAGAATATGAACCATTTCAACATATGAATAAGGAATGGTATACAGAAGTTATAATAAACTTTTCGTTACAAAAAATAAAAGATATTATAGCCAAGACAAGCAAAATTACAGCCCTGGACCCATCTTAAATCCCATACATAGCATTATACCACCTGGATTCCAAAGTAATTGGAAGAGTTAAAAACATCTTCAATATAATCTTATATTCTAGCCAGATGCCATGGAAATAGAAGGAAGGCACTATTTATTCAATCCCAAAGATATATGACTGGAGCAATGACTTAACAAAGGTTTGATTCATCACACTTTTGGAATCAATCAAGAAAATATTTATAAAAGATCTGGTAAACAGGTTGTTTAATATATTTATTAAACACGAGATCCTATCAGAACACAACTGGGTGGCTTTGCCAGAAATGAGTACAACAGAACCCATCTTTAAAATAAATATAGTTATCAAAAATATAAGAGAAAACAGAAAAAAACTGTGGATCCTTTTCTAGGACATGAGCAAAGCATATGACAATGTGAACCTGACCAAACTGGCACAAGCCATGAGAAGGATTAAGTTCCTGAAAAAACTCATAGATCTCATAATGAAGAGTTTCAAAGATAGAAAGAATACAGTTATTACAAGAATAGAAACAACAGATTTATATGAAATCAGAAATGGGATCGATCAAAAAGACACAATATCACCACTCCTCTGACACATTTATTATAATCTATTAATATGCAGAGTCAGTAAAACACAAGAGTATAGAAGTCTCACAAAAATGTATGATAGGACACAGCTTAGAACATCTCGTAGTACTATAAATATGTCTATTATAGCTTATATAGATAATACAGCATGGATAGTCAGGAACTGAAAGCAATTAGAGACTATCTTGAAGCTAGTCAGCTCAATTTACAACCTTGCATAAGTTAAAGTCAACCCAGAAAGTCAGAGCTTCTCATAATTAACAATAAAAAAGAGTTTGAAATAACATTTGAGTATAATACTATTGGAACCACCTGAGGGTAGTTAGATACCTGGAAGTCAAGTTTGACCAGGATGATAAAAAAAGATATCAAACAAACTTGATTGGCTAGATAATATCAAACCTTGCCAGTCACTTACTTTAAAAGAGAGTAACTGATAAACAAGTTCAGTATTTAATTAATTATATAATTCTGCTTAAAGTGGAGTATTTGGTATAGGATCTATACCTTTCAAAGATCAAAGCTGATAACATTGACAGAAAGCTCAGGAGAATCTTCAAACACAAGATAGGTTTCACCACTTCAGTCCCAAACTGCACCTTTTATAGTGACCTGTGATACAGTGTCTTTAACTTCAAAGTATATATACTTCAAAAGTATAAAACTGCACTTGACAGTCAACCATGCAGGACAATTATGCAGAGAAAGGATAACAAATCTCCAATGGGTGATATAGTCAGACACAAGTATCTTGAAGACATGCCCAAAAATATATCCAACAGGCATGAACTTTTTGCAGAACATGTTTACCAATGCACAAAAACAAGATTTTTCTTTTAGAAATGTAAAATAAGCACACAAAACATCAGAGTTGGGACTAATATTACTAGAAACACTCATGGATCCCTACTGGTTTGAGAAGCACAGGAACAAACTCAAAGCAAGTGACCTAAGATGGGCAGAACAATTTATCAATCACAACAAGATCAAATTAATTAGCTGGACATAAGTATGCCAAACTGTCGGACAAAGAATGCAAGGAAGACAACCATGGTTCTATGAAGATATTATAAATAAGTTAATCACAAATATTAGAAATCCTATTTACTCAACAAGAATAATCAACCTCCATTCTGGCACAAACCCTTTTTATGACATGAACTGTATTGATAAGTTAAGCAGTAGATATCTAAAAAAGAACAAGCACATCTGAATAGTGATGTTAAAAGAGTCAGTGGAGAAAGAACTGCTTTTGAAAAAACTAAAGAAGAAAAACATAAATACCATCATAGTGAGACATTACATTAAGGACACTTCTGTTACATACCTAATGACATGTCCGAGATATGATATTAATGTAAGTACAGAAGAGAATATCTATATAATAAACCTTCCAAGTAAAAATATGATAGCAGTTACAGGAAACAGTAAACAAGTCATATTACATAAAAAAACAAGCCTGGCAACCAAGTTCCTCCCATATCTAGATAGCATTGAAGCAAGACTCTCCCAATGCAAGAATAACTCCACAATCGAATTGAAAGATATTTATATCCCAGATCCCATATACATGAATGAGTTTAACAGATGAATCAAGGATAACACCAGTCAAAAAAGACTCAACATTTGCAATGAAGCTTGGAAGATTGAAAAAAAGTTAGAATTACAATTAACGTGAACTGTTATAGAAACTTCTACACATTGCATTCCATATTACCAACATGGTAACAAAAAGCAAAACAGAAATAACAGTCTTCAAAATCTTTCAAAAGCAACACCAAATGAGACAGAGTTGAACATAGTCATGATCATATTGACTTCTTTTCCAATGGCCACAGAGGTAATAACCCATATGGATAGTCAAATGATTGCAACAGATTTGAAAGTTAGAAAGAACAAAAGTAAGATAGCATGGCTAGTAGGACACACAAAGAATTTAATTTGCTCTAGGAATCTCAAACTCCAAGTTGAGAAATCAGAAGAAATGTGACTTATATATATACTAAAATGGACTCTGAAGTCAAGAAAACAAGACTCAAATGGCAGATGACTATTCTAGAAATTATTTCTATTAATAGAAACATATTCAAACTGATGTACAAAGATCAGGCAATCAACTAAAACAGTAGAAAAGCAGTTAGGAACCACTTCAGAAATAAACAAATCATGGAATAGTGCTACCTAGAAAGAAATCAAGACTTAAATCAGGATTGCGAAGCAATAGATTGGAAGGCAACAGTTGATTTCTTGAGATTGGGAAAGATTATGACAGGAGTTATAAGTACTGATGACCATCAACAGAGAACTTTCAAGCTAAAATTCTGGATCCAAGAATTGCCAACCATGGCCAAGCTCTATGAACAGAAAGATGATCTCTACAAATTCAGTTAGTGTGTCAAGTGCAAGGTGGTATCAGAAGATCAAACACATGTATACACATGCAGAGGTAACACCTTTGATATCAGCAACTATATAATAGAGACAATTGCACTCTTTCTCCAGAGTAGGGAAAAATGAAGCAGGTTTTGGATGCAAGAATAGATTACTAAGGTTACAAGAAAGAGAGCCAACCTTTGGGCACACATAATAACCTGAAGCTTGGTTTCTCATAATATAGCTAAAATAATTCATAATTGAATAAGAATCTTTAAAAAGAAAGCCAAATCAATCCTAGTAGAGTATATGGAAAAAATCTAGAAAATCACAAAAGCAATCTGAAAACAGAGATATGAAACTCTAATTAAGTGGAAGATATCCCAGGGAATATCAAGAACTGACAAGAAAGCAAAGACAAGTAAAGCTAAAACACAACTAGGAGTTATACTAGGAGACCAAAAAATATAGTAAACTTGAACTAAAAAAAAACAAAAAACTTTTAATTTCCTTTTCAACTTGAAAAACAAGGAAAATGGTACTAACTTAGTCTAGGCAAGTTAGTTTTCTGAAAGAGGGGCAACAAGTCATGGAGGTCCACTAGAGATCCAAACCAGGAGATATCTTTCTCTAAAATTCTTAACATATATACTAGTATAGTTCGTGAAATTTAGTTAACTTGGAAATATATAATATAATATAATATCAAAGTAAAAGTTAAATAAAGATCAACTGGAGACTGAACCAGCAAAAAAAAAAAAAATAAATAAAAATAAAACAATATCAGATTAATTGATAAAGAAATTTTTTGAGATTTTTAATTTCTTATAATAATAACTTAAAAAATATTACTACTATTTTAAGAATCAATATTGATTATAAAAAAAATTCTATATTTCTTAAGAAAATGATCTCAAATATACAAAAAAAAAATATGATCTTTTCTAATTAGATAATAATAAATATGATATTATTGACAAAGGAATTGTTATTTTTTTTTGATAATCAAAATATATTTAAATTATTCTTTAAATTTATATAAGACTTATGTAACCTAGAGATATAATGAATTAGTCTATATTAATATCACTTTTTTGAACTATATAATTATAGCTACATATTTTTTTTTTTTTTTTTTAACCACAACTGGTATTAGATGCAAGCTTTATTAAAGAATTAACTTAATTTTAATGGATAACTAAATCCTTTTAGCAGTTACATCAATCATCTTCTATAAGTCATATATTTCTATATCTATGTAGCTTAATGATAACCTATTATGGTTTGTTTTAGATAGACCTGCAACCACTCTGTGAGTGGACAGACCTTGCTAGGGGCCAGATGGTTAATACATAGTCATTAACAGCAAAATTAGGCTAGTTAGTATTGGGCTTACAAGTTTTTATTGTTTCACTAAACTAGTCTATTTATGTATATACCCGATAGGATGTGTAACACCCTCCAATATTCCCAGATATTATTTACTCAGACCTCGGAAGGGGGCACTTTCCTTCTTTGTTATTACCTATGGCATCAAATCAGTCCCTATTGACTGATTTTCAATTAAACGGAGCATCAGATTGGGATATCCTGAGCTAGGAGAGTGGGGTCCTGAAAGTTGCCAAGTCAAAGTAAGCTTGGGGTATTTTTATGATAAGCTAGACCAGAAGCCTTTCTTCATGCAATCCTTCCAGTAGTACAACCGTAGATCTCAGCCCCTGATTGACGTAAGGCCAGAAGTCTCATCTTCATGCAGCCTAACCTGATTGAACTTGTTCCGGATGATTGGATATGACTTTCACAAAATAATCGGTCAAACCTAATTAAAAGAATAATTTTCAGTTTTGGTCCTTAAGTGGTATTGAACTTCAGACCTTGTAATTGCGACCTGGGAGCACTACCACTATACTATTAATCCACAGGTCTCTATAATTATAGCTACTTATATAAAAAAATATAATTAGTTAATAATAAAGAGTTTACTGTAGTAAGATAGATTTTGATAAAAACAGTTTTTATATAGTTAAATAAGAAATTAAAACTAAAATAATAGGTATTTTATGATCTATGGGTCAATAGTACAGTGGTTAATACTGATATTTTTTTTTTGATCCTTTGACTATACACAAAAAAGATGTTTATAAGAAGTTTTATACTTTCTTATTAATAAAGTCTTTATACTTTAATTAAAACAACTTGAAGCTTGTTTTTATTTATCTCTCCTACCCTCTCCTACTTGTTTATAAACTCCTTTGAATAAAAACTCGAGCCTCTAGTGACTTGAAAAGACTCAAGTATACATTTTCTCTACTAAATATAAGAAGGTTCTAAAAAGTAAAAGGACTGATAAGTGAAATGTCACTTTACAGAACTAGAAGTGACAAGAAATAGAGATTCTGTTGTCAGGGGAAGGCTTATTTTTTACCTTCTCATATACTGTCTTATATTCTTTAAAATACTTACTGTTTTTTATGGTTTTCTTAAAGAATTTTGTTTACCTCAGTTTGATCTTGAATTTTTGATAGTACAATATCGCCTAATATCTGATTGACTGACACAAAACATATTAATAGCTGAATATAAACAAGCTTCTATTTCAATGATATTATTGATGATTGAAAAGGAAATTAAGAATATGAACTCCTCCACTACTTTAAATGAAGTTTAATGAAAGCAAAGAAATTATGAAGTCATTAAAATAGATAGTAAATTTTCTAGGTAGTAAAAAGATAGTTATTTATTTAAGTTGAAACCTTCAACTTCTTATCATTCTGATCAAGCAAAGTACATAAAGGAGATTATTTTTTTATCCTAATCAGGCTATAAGACCAAAAAGTAAAGAAATGTAAAATACTGCTCTTCTCTAGGATTGAAAATGCATTTTCTCAGATGTTGTGTAATGATATCACAATCAAGATGAACACTAGTAAAATTTTTTTAACTAGATATAGCTGCTAGAAAATATTGAGAGTTATTCAACAAAACTAAAAAGTCACATAAGAACCTGAGATCCACTATTAGTTGTCTTCTTCTGTTTGGATAGATACAAAATTAAGATCAAAAGAAAGGAAGCATTGAGCAAGACACTGGATTTAAGTAGGTGATAAGTACCTTAGATGGTTATAAAGAAATAATCAAGAGTACAGATGGATAAGTTTCTCAGATTGTTAGAAAGAAAATTGATATTCCAAAAGGGTTGACTCCTAATGAGAAGAGGTTTTTAGCAAAGATCAATTAGAGAACATGAAGAAATTTTAATTTTTTTTCTTTCTTTTCATTTTTACATCATACATTTATACATTTTTAAATATTCCTTTTTCCTTTTATTTTTTTTTCCTTTTGTAGTTTCTTGAATTCAATTCCTTAAAAGATAATAAGTAGTAACAACCTGCTGGCAATGATAGATAAGTTAGGAGGGTCTTTATCCAAAACTTAGTTCAGAATAAAATATTGTTCCCAAGGTTACTTTTAGAGGCTGAAACTCTTTTGAGAATTCAAAGTTATTGATGAGTGTATTAGTATGAGTCTTTTAGTTTATCCAGGATGTAATTGTCCTATGTTTTTCTATCAGTTTTCTTAATAATTAATAAATACACAATACTACCTGACCATAGGTTTAAAAAAAAAAAAAAGTATAATGATTAATACTTCAAAAATCAGAACACAAAATATAGGTTCAAATCCTCTAGGGGGTTAATATAATTTCTCTAACAATAAAGCAAATAGGATCTGCATTTATTGACCTAACCATAAATTAATTGATATTTCTGAATATAGCTACTGGTTTATATGAAGATTGTTATTGATTGAATATCTTATATCAAGTAGAATTATTCCTAATATAATCATGTTATTCAATAGTATATCAGGAAATTTTTTTAGTGGAGAACTCTGAAGATCTCCACCTGTTAAAAATTTTTTGGAAATTTTTGAAAAAAACTTTGAAAACTTTCAAAATTTTCAAAAATTTATAAAACAAAAATAATTTCATCAATTTTAATAATAAAAAACTTTAAATATTTTTTATTTTAAAAAATTTTAGAAATATTCAAAGTGATAATTTTTTTTTTTTTATTGTCAGCTCTGTTATATTTATTAGCAATAATAGAATAAAATTTAAAATATATTGAAATTATTATAACTATTAAAAATGCTATTAAACTTTCTAAAATCTATCAATTTATCAAAATACATGTCACTATTTCAAACCTGGAGAAACTAATTTAAAATTATTTCTAAACTAGTGCAAAAATAAAAAAAAAACACCAGAGTGCTGCTGGATGAAAACCTAAATTTTTTCTACTATTGATTATTCACTGGGACTAATATTAAGGAGAAATCAATACCTATAGATTATCCACTGGAGTAATGTATCTCTTAATCTTTAAAAGGGAGAAGGGGAGACTTCTTCTATATCTTCTTCTTTCAGATGGGAGGGGAATAGTTTCAGAGACCAGTTTTATTAATACTATCTTATCTGGAAGTCTATCTAGGGAACTACTTATTCAAAGATCAGATGAAACCTATAGTTAGAAGGGTATCTTAAAACCTGTGAAGGGATTGACGATTCAATTCTAAAGATAATACCAGTTTCAAGCATAAGATGCTTATTTAAAAAGGCATAACTCTTCCAAAATCAGGTTAAGTCTTTAAGGAATCTTCCAATCTGGTAATAGTTTTTAATGAGTACTTTTACTAGAAGTAAGATTGGTGAATACCATTGGTGGTCGAAGTAGCCATACTTGAGGAGGAGTCATGTTAATAGTTTTGATATTGGTTTTCAGTTTTTGGTCCTTCCACAAACCATAAATCAGGAATAAAAAACCCACCAGCTAGGAAAAATCTCTTGTCCACTTTGTTTGTTTTTTATAAAAAATTAAACAAATTTTTGCCTATCTGTAAGAGCTACTAGAACCTACTTGACTATCAAAAATAGGTAACTTCAATGCTAAAAATAATTAAAGTATCTTTTAATCTTTACCATGGTTGGATAGACTCTTTTTTTTCAATTTTGTTGAAGAATATAGTTTCAACAGATAGACCTAAGTATATATAGTCCTTAAAGTACTTATACTGGATTAAGTTGATGATCGTGATAAGAGCAACACCTATCTGCAAGGGTGGTAATATGAAAAGAGACATATGAAACATGTGTATGTCTTAATTATCTTTTGTTATGATGGTATTATCCAACTTCAATTCTTTAGCCAATGAAATTTCAGCAGATCCAGTATAACCAAAAATTCAAGGTCAGAGGGAGGTAGGCAAAATTCCTTCCAAAAAAATGAAAAATTTGTTTATATGCTTCAGAAAGCTTGGAATCTAGTGAATTTTCTAAAGGACAAGACTATTGTGCATAGCATAGCCTTTAGCAAATACTCTTTCTGTAAACCTGCCTGCCCTATTATAGAGTCTTGAAGGGGAGTCTTCAATCAAAAGTTTTCTTCCTAAATATTCTTTCTTGCTATTAGAAGTCCAGGTTTTACCTCATTTACTTTTGACTTAAAACTGACACTCAAATCAACCAGAGGAACAAAAAAAAAAATAAAACTGAATAGGAGGTGTTTTGTAGTATGTTTACAAAGTGTATTTAATGATAGTGTAGCAACTTTATTAGTATAGAAATATAAAACTTCTAATAAATATTGCTTTAAAATTAGTGATAAAATTGATCAGCGAAAAGAGTTGTATTCAAAGTAATAATATGTATATTAAAATAAATAATTATTTAATAAATATTCATTATATTTATCAAATCTTGGAATTATATAAACTATATTATCTATTGCTTCTATATCTACTAAATTATATATATTTGTTAATTTAAGATATATACATTTATATATATATGAAGTTTTTTTCGATTTAAAATCAAACTATTATATTAATGTCAATTAAAGTAGAGGTCTTTAAATTATTTTGCTAAGCTTTAATATTAATAAAATATAAAAGTATATTAGTTTTGAAACAAAATAATAAATATATTTTTAACAATTATATTATCTTTCCATCATAAACCTATGGATCTGTAGTGCAGTGGTTAGTACTCCATAGGTCATATCACAAGGTCACTAGATCAAATCCTTAAGGAGGCAACTCCTGATACTGGTAGATCTACCCCATTGGCATAACTGTAAATTAACCGATGTTTTTGAATATAGCTCTGATTACCAGTCAAATGGGATTCCCAATGTGATCACAAGATGGTCTTTATAAAGATTGTGATACAGTTGAATTTCTGAGATCAGATAGGATTATTCTGACCCAACCACATTACTAGAAGAAAACTGACAATAAGAAGAGTAGATATTGAACCGGTAGTATACTGCTGAAGAAAGGAATAGTAAATCAATTGAAGAAAACTCCAGTTCCCTGCTTTAATGTTGAGGCATCTGTTCAAGAATTCAAGTATATGGCTGTGCCGGGTTTCACAAACTTGACTATCAGGAGGCTTTGGTGGGAAAAGAAATCCATGGATCACTCTGAAGGACTAAGAAATCTAAAAAGTCCAGGATAAAGAAAATTCGATAGCCTGATAACCAGACAACTCTTAATATAAATAAAATTGTTCTGGAAAAAATTAAGAAGGAATCGCACATCTTTCCAAATAGGTAGTAGTTATATATAGAAGTAGAATAGATATAGCTACTCATATAGATAGGTTTACTTCAAAAATGTATAATTACTTGTTGACAAATATGTAATAAGGGTTTGTACAGATCCCTCAATTGTGACTCTGGAGAGGAAGGCCCGATATATCCGCAAAATCTGTACAGCATATATGTTAATAAAAGATGTGACTTACAACAGTAAACATTCAAGGACTGGTAGATAAACAAAAAAGAAACATATAGTTCAACATGTGTAGTAAGGAACAATGGGATATTATCATAACAACTGAAACCAATGGATCACATCAATAGTCAAAACACTGGAAACATCCAGACTTTCAAATAATCTGGTCTTACAAAGAAGCCCAGATTCTTGGACATGGTCTAAATATAATGATTAGAAGAGATATCGCATGACACATTTATAGCTACAAAACTTTTAATAGGAGATTAATAGCCACAGACTTGGCTTTTCCTCAAAAAAGGAAACTTAGAATAATTGGTATTTACTTTCCAGCTTAAGATGTTTTAAAAGAATAGGCACAAACCACAAATATACTAAAACAATGGATCAATGAAGCAACATCACAGTATTGGCATATTATAGTAATGGAAGACATGAATGATACACCTAATCTTAGCATAGACAGATTTAGTAACAAAAAACCAATAACAAACTATAATCTATCTTGAAAGCAGATTGAGATTCTTATACACAATAACTTTGAAGACATATACTGTACACACAATCCTATACAAAGAGAATATACTTGATATGAATAAGATAGTAGCAGTAGACTCAACCAGATTTGAATTAATTCCAAGGAAACTTGGCAATCACACAAATCAAGTATCAGGGACACGCTCGACCCCCTCATCAAGAGTGATCACAAACCAACAATCACAGAGCTGGAAGTATGGGAGCTAGATACCTCAAAACTTATACCCATCCATAATCCAAATCACAAATACAACTGAACCTTGACAGAGGATAAACAATGGAAGAAATTCGTAGAGATGATTGAAACAAAACTAGATCAAGTATCCTTATATTCAAATTCAATAGATAAGAGATGGAACCAGTTCAGCTTCATCCTCACACAAGCAACTAAAAAACACATCCCAAAGAAATGCACACATAAAAGAAAGTATCTCCAAAGAGTAGAAAATTAACCAGATACTCCACTCCTCCAATTACAATTTTTCTTAACAAACCTCAGACAACAACTAGCCAGTAATCAAGGCAACAATACACAATCAGAAAATGACATACCAAAACACATCCAAAACCACTTTCCTACTATTATAGCAGAGCTACAGACAGCCAAAAAAGATCTAAAAGATGGATATCACTCAAAGTGGATTGAGATACTAAAGTCATACATCTGCATATATAGAACCATTGCAAAACATATCACAAAGAAAAAAGAATCTAGAGCTATTATCCAAAGGATAATAAATTGCCAAATCTTTCTAGAGAGCAACAAAAAAGCTATAATCAATAGCATCCTAGATAGACCTATACACCATATTCACCTAAACAAGATCATCAAAAGAGAAGGAGAAATTCAAATTATTACAGAATCAGATAAGATAAAGAAATAGTCAGGCAACATTACTTCGAATAAACTCTACCTAGAAATACATCACCGCTAGAGTACCATCCACAATGGCAGCAAGAATACGAATCCAAGTTCTCAATTAAAGCAAGTTGGTACTCAAGTATACTCCAAGAAATTACAGTAGAAGAATTAATGGCAACAATTAAAAATCATAGCAACAAGTCTGCACCAGGTAGAAACCAGATTCTCTATTGTGCATACAAGCATTTAAAAAAGAACACTATAGAAGAATTGAGAGGAATCTTTGACAAGATCATCTATGAAGGTACAACTCCTAAGGAATGGAGCAAAGGTATCATATATCCAATACTCAAATCTAAAGACTAGGAGAAAAATCTCGACACAACAAGACCAATTACTCTACTAGATGCAGGAAGGAAAATCTTTATCAAAATCCTAACCGATCAACTAGCCAAAGTTTTCAAAGACCATCAAATTCTATCTGAATTAAACTGGACAGCCCTATTAGGAAATAGTACACAAGATCCAATACATATCCTAAACAACATAATTGAACATGCCAAGAAGACAAACAAATAAGCATGGATCCTAAGTCAGAACATGTTCAAGGCATATGATTCCATTAACATCGAAATGCTAAAAAAGGTACTGCACCAAATCAAAATCCCAAATGAACTAATTAAAATTCTAGACTGCATCTTTCAGAATAGGAAAAACATAGTGCTCATATGTCATAGTTCTTCAGCCCCTTATATAGTAAAAAATGGTATAGATCAAGGTGATACAATATCACCCCTGCTATGGCGAATCTTCTATGACCCACTTCTCAAAATTATCAGTGACAAATATAAAGAATACCGGTTGACAACAAAGTTCTGCAAATTCCTGGATCCTGGCTGGTCATCCATACATATAAACATTGCAGCTAGTGCATACATGGATGATACTACATGGATTGCAAGTAACAAAGCAGAATTACAATATATCATTAATACTGCTAAACAATTTTTTCACATCAATAACATCAAAGTCAATCCTTACAAATTACAACTGATAATAATAAATAGTAAAGAGCAAGACTATATCCAAGGTATATGGATGAATGGACAAAGAATCCCTGGCTGTACAAAAGGAATGCCAATCAGAATACTAGGAGTCTGATACGATAGTTCAGGCAAGAAAGATTATCAGAAAGCTCTAATCAAACAAAAGATCCAAAAGACATGAACATTACTAGGGATGAAACGAGTCACTGATAAACAAATGCAATACA
This sequence comes from Acaulospora colombiana, assembly GCA_910592055.1. Classification (NCBI taxonomy): domain Eukaryota; kingdom Fungi; phylum Glomeromycota; class Glomeromycetes; order Diversisporales; family Acaulosporaceae; genus Acaulospora; species Acaulospora colombiana. The sequence goes on from CAJVPT010001153.1 coordinate 15,566, forward strand.
TAATCAATCATATTCTCATACCTAGTTTAGAATACCTTTGCAATGATATCATCCTAACCAGAGACACATGTAATAAAATAATGTGCAAATTAATAACCACCTTTAAATACAAGCTTGGCCTAGCAAACACAATCCCCAACAGTATGCTACATAACAAATTAGAATATAACATAATGCATTTGTGGACAGACAGCTGCTCTTACATGCTACAAATTGGACTTCATGTATCAACTCAAACAATATCATAGGAGAAATAGCAAGAGAAAGACTCCAATCATTACAAAATATTTTCTGATTCACAAAAGCAATAATGAACTATATATATATACCCCTCCTACCACAAGAAAGAAATCTTACACATGACATAATAAGGCTCTTCAGAACACATGGTTTCTTATTCTTGAACACTCTTAATGGAAAATATACAACAATTGCAGAAACAGACATATCAATTGAAGAAATTACCAGCACTATATTTTACAATCAGTACAGAAAGAGTCTAAGGAAACACAATATTCTCTTCATTGGCCAAATGTTAAATAGCAACAGAAGAAAGACCTTATACTGGTGCCAATTAATCAGACTTAACCGTCAAACTATACAAGGCCATACCCCAGCCTGGTACTACACCTTGAAAGAAAGACTTATTAAATGGATCACAGATGAACATTCTCAATAGCTCACAACTAACTCCTTCTTACAATGCACCAGATCAACTGACCAAAATACAGCATGGCCATACTGGATCAGCACAAAGTTGAACAATCAAACCATCATTGAAAGAAAACAAAAAAAAGTAAATGACAAAGTTACAGAATACAGACATTACAATAGGATTAATAACCAGTCCCTTCTAGTAGAATGCACAGGCTGGGATATCAACAACTACAGCCAAAACCTTTATCCTTGCACCTTTTCAGCAAGTCAACAAAACTCAATTTGCATCCCAGTCCACAACAATAGAGTAACCACTCGCGATATCCCTAATACTGAGAACAGCACACTTAGATGCAGAATATTCCCAGACTTAATGCAGACTACACTGGACTTGATAGGCTATCCAGATATGGAACCAACAAGTAGCCAGGTTGAAATTCTTATACTAACAATACAAAACATTAACCAACTTCTAAACAAACTCTTTGACACTAATAGTAGTATAACAAGTAAACTATCCGAAATAGCCAGTAAAATTCAAGACAACATGATTTTTGACATATACATAGATGGATCACTAAAAAAACATAACAAAAAATGGCTCATAGGAATAGGTCTCAAAATCATCACATATAAGGGAAAAGAGTTTACATTTCAAGCACAAACAACATCACACCCATCCTCAACTTATGCAGAAATAATGGCAATATTGATAGCACTAAGCATCCTTCCACAGTTCAGTCATGCAAAAATTCATATAGACAGCAATGCAGCTATAAATTATATCAACAATATACTGAACACAACTTCCATCAAAGCTCTCAAAAAATAAAAGAACTTCAATCTCTTGCAACAAATAAAAGACATTTGTGGAAAAAAGAATATAAAAATGAAGCTCAAAAAGGTAAAAGCTTACTTTGGAATAGAGCACAATAAAGACGCAGATAAACTGGCAAGTATCAACCCTAGATATGGCATAACCCCAAACAGTAGACTAATAACCACACACATCACAACCAATCTATAATTGACTCTCATTCCTCAATGAAACCATCAAATGATGGATATCCCAATCAAAACAATGACTAAATGTATCATAAAAGCAATACATTTAGCAAAGTGAAGACTTCTAAATCACACCAGAAACAACTTTGATGATCACATGATCAAGAAAATCCACTGGCCATCAATTATAGACAACCTACAGCCAACTAAAATGAATAATCACAAAACCAGCTGGTCCAATTAACAGCAAAGAAGATTTAGACTATTATTGTGGAATAAAGAACTACCCATTAAAGCCAAACTCTTCACCAGAATACCCAAATTGTATAAAGACGACAAATATATAAAATGTGGTCAAAAAGAATCCAACATACACCCATTTGTTTGCCAACTATACTGGCACACAACAGGAAATTTCCTTATTGCAACCATAATTAAGACTGTAACAAAATATAGTGAACATAACAAAACCAAAGATACACTGTCAAAATATCCAATCAATACTGCTCTACATTACAAACGATATCTAGAAATCACTATTTAAGGAGGCATCCTATAAGAAACAACAAAGATGATCAATGAGTTAATCCCTAATTGAAACACAAGGAAAGCATATCTCCAAGAACTTACTCAAGAGATTATCAAGTATTTACAAGAAATATGGTACAATAGATGCGAAGACTTTCATAATTGGAAAAAATGACAAGGCATCACAAGGGTCATGGAAAAGCAACACAAATACAGTTCTATCACATTAGATCCATGGATAGAAGAAAGAGAAAAATATATAAAAGAACAATTTACCAGTCTAGTTAACAAATATATTAACAATAGTATTAGATCGATCACAACCCCTCACTATTTATTGAAAATTTTGTATAGCACTAGTCCAGTCTTGGCAGGTTAGTTCCCCTTAAAGAGTGGCAACAAGCCACGAGGTAGATTTCTTCTTATCAAGCTTTATTTGCTAAACAAATGTAGTCATAACATAGACATATGTAACTTTCTACTAAATTCAAATAAAGCAAGGTTGAGCCAACAATTAAAAAAAAAAAAAAATTACTTTTCCATTATCTATAATATAGTTATAAAGTTTTTCAGAATTTATTTTAATTGATACATTACTAAACCATAATAATATTATATGCCTAGATAATACTATCATTTTCTATTATAACTATTCCAAAAATCATTAATATAAAATTATTTATAGAAATATCTTAAGAATTAAAATATAGTTTTAAAGAGTTTTCAAGATTTTTGAATTCTAGTATAAAAGTTTTATCATTCTTTGAGAGTTTTTGAAGCATTTCACTTATTGTATTGTTTAAATTTTTTGAATCAAATTCCCAAAGTTTATTTGAAAATATAAATGTCTTTAGAGTTGTTGAAAGGTTCTTAGAGCTTTGTGAAAAGTTATAATTATTAATTTCTTCAATTATATATAATATAAAATAATATTAGATATTTTAAAATTTGTTAATCTTATTATGAACTTACTTTTTGCATTAGTTGATCCTTGATATTTTTTATTACTCAAATGACATGATTGTTTAACATATTTTTTGTAAAGACTTTCATAAATATATGAAGTAAATCCATTTATAACTCTATATTTTCAAATAGATGTGACTATGTGATATATTTATGAATATAATTTTGAAAGTTTTAATTGTGAAAGTGAAAATCTTTTAAAAGTTTTTATAAATCCTCATGCCCAATAATTTATAGATTCCTATTATAATATATATTTTAAAAATTTTATAATATAGTTATATAAACAACTATTTCATACCTCAAATTTTTTTAAATTATCTTCAAAAAACTTTTTATATCTATTAATAATATATATTTCATTCCTTTCTTGATAAATTATTGATAATTCTTTGATATTTACATTTTATATATTTTCACTGCATATGTTATTCATTACAAAAATCATAACTTTCATTAGATTTTTATATTCATCTGTGGTTAATCTTGCAATATATTGAATGCCATATGAAAAAATCTTTAATCCTAGAAATCTTAGAATTTTTATAAGTCTTCAATACATTTCATCTAATAGTGAGAAACCTCGAAACTCTTTTAATAACTCCTGTGTATATTCAATTTGATATTGAAAAAGATCAAGATCAAGATAATGTATTCTATCAGGTACAGTTGCTTTATATATATTTATATTACTATAAATTAATAAAAATTAATTTGGTCTATAATAAATAAATTATTTGTAAAAACTGTAAAAACTTATAGAATACTTCAAAAAAAATTATTACTATTTTCTATTGATACCAATTTTATTAGATTTGATTGAAACAATTCTTTTATATTTTTATAACTCCAAGATATTATATTATTTTTTGATAAATTTATTTTTATAAGATTGTCTTTTGTAATTAAACAAAAATAATAAGGATTGTTTAAATTACTTGATTTATAAGTTATATTCATCCGCACCAGGCACAATGACTTATGATGGACCCCAGGTTCTTATAGAGCTGAGGAAATGCATTCAGACATGTGAGGTGACCAATAGGAGGTTGTTTATCAATCTTGTCCAACGTGTTTCATGTCAATCAATTAGAGTTGGTGAGATTTGTGCTACCCAAAATTTCAGGGTCAAGCTGGGGTAGGTAAAATTTTCCAAAAAGCCATGAAAAAAGTAGCTCTGAGAGACTACAATGCCAGTCAAAGAGTAGAAAAGTAAGCCCTTTGACTGAGACAGAACCTTTGTTATCTCCACCATAGCTGAAAGGTGAGAGGTACTTCAGTGTTGGTCCTTCTTCCTTTAGGAACTTTCTTGCCTTAGGTAGTAAAGGTGAGAGCTGAACTTTGCAGGTCATAGGTGTCCAATTTGTTCAAAAGAGATTGTAAACAAGAGAAAAGGGGAAATGTGGAAGTTCTCAAGGAACCCTTGAATTGGTTTAAAGAAAGTGATAATACTTTATTAGCATGGAAGTATTAAAACTTCTTGCGAACATCTTTTTCGTGTATAGTCAGAGGATCAGTGGAAAGAGTTGTTGAGAATTTGAAGTTTCTCAAGTAATAAAAAGGTTTTCTTGAATAAAAATTAAGGTCTTTAAGCTTCTATTCCAGTTAGACAAAGTTCTTAAAAAGATTTTTTTATTCTGATTAGGCAAACTCTTCTGTAATATAGTGCTGATTTCAATAGTATTAAGCAAATTCATATATTAATAGAAAGATAAGTTTCTCTAACATTCTTCTTAAAGTCACTTTTAGAAATAGTTAAGTTTTTCAAATGTCATGAAGCTTAGAGAATATCTGAATCAGGCAAATTTCTTTCAAGAGAAAACTGTGAAATAGAGCAAGAACCTTTTGAAAGGCTTTAAATTGTATTTTCTTTTCTTCTCTTTCCTAGTGTCAACTTTGGGAATTCATTATTTTTCATAATAATCAACAGTAACAAACTATTGACAATGATTCTAGTTAGCTTCGAAGCTTTATATCAAGCTACTAGAAGAGCATAATATTGTTTTCTAAATTTGACTTAGAGTACCTAGTTTAGATTTAATTTTGTTTGGTTCAAATTAGCTTAATGAATTTCTCATATTTCACTAGTCAAAAAGTATTTATTTGATATAATGTCACTTATATAATATTTGTTAAAAAAACAACTAATTCAGCATATTAATGACATAAATAAATTGTCAATCAATTTCTATCATATAATTCAGCATAAATACTATAAATTATCAATTAATTTCTACTATATAAATCATCAATCAATTCCTATTATATAATTTAATATTATTTGCCATATAATTTTTATATTGTATTTCATTAAAATTTTTCTCAAAAAATCATTAAACATTCATCAAAATTTGCTTATTTGCTGAATTTTTAATTATATATTATATTTATGATTTAGAGAAATTACAATTAAATATTTATAAAAGTTTTGTTAATTTGAGATTATACAATATATTTAAATAGAATAAATTAGTCAAAAATAGTATGAATAAGAATTATGCATTTATATTTAATTGAATAAAATCTGATACTCTATAATTCAATATTCACATTATTTTTAGATTTGAAATAAAATCTATTTTTTGCTAAATATAACCAGTTTATACTACTGAATAAAGGCCAATCAATGTTTAATAATATTATTTGAAAAGTTTATTGAATGTATAAAGAAGAATTGAACTTGTCCTAGATATAAATTGATACTTTCATTATAATTCACAAATCCAATTAATATAAATAAGTCCTTAATATTTCATGAGAATATAATAGAATCAAATATTTACCTTTTAATTTAGTATCTACTGTATTGATCTACTCTATTCTGAATAATTATCAAATTTTTATTATCTTTTGTAAATAGTCTCTAAAAGTTCATAGTTTTATAAGATGCCTAATAGTATTCTAATAATAGATTTAATATTTTAATAGATACCTTTAAATTTGATTTTTTTGGATGCAAGAGTTCATCTAAAAAATATTTAGATACATTGATTATTGTTTTAGGAATATTATATTTATTGTTTAAAAATTGATATAACTTATCAACCAAAAACTGATCTAGTTCATAAATTGAATCAATATTTGATTAATTATTTAAAATTTCAAGCCCCTGATTATTAGAATATAACATAGTTAGATTAATAATTCAATGATCTTTGTATTAATTTGAATTTAATATTTTGATAACTATTAGATAATAAATCTAAATTAAAAATTTATTAAAATTCTACTTCTGAATATTAAATTTGTTTAAAAACCTATCCAATATATCATTTATTTTCTCAAATTAAAAGTACTAAAATATATACAATGGTCTATAATTATATATGTATTCATATAAATATAATGAAAAATAAAGATTCAAAATAATTTTTATTATCCATATTTTCATTTTATTAGTTTAATTATTGTGACTAATCTTTTGTGAGCCTTATTTAACAAATTTCATCTTAAAATTCAGATATTAAGATTTGATAAATCTTAATAAAATTTGTTAAAATTTTGCTATCCACATCTGAAAGATATTTCCATAGAATGATAGTTGTATATATTATAAAAAAATTTCTTCACTAATTGGTAATAAAGTTTAAAAATTCTTTATTATTATTTACTTTTTTCAGAATTCAGCCAATATTTGATAGCACTTAAAAATTTTTCTTTATTAATTATATTTTATCTAATGCATTATTCATCAGTATTTCTTCTTTAATCCATATTAATTTAATGAGCCATTTACCAATACTTAAGAAAAGACATTATATAAAATCGATAACTAAATGCCAAATTGAATCAAAATAAGGTAGGTAAAAGAATTTGAACCATCTGGTATAATTCTTACTAATAAAACATTTTTGTGCTACATTTGAATTGCAGTACCTCCATTTGATAGAATCATATTTATGTTTTGTTAAATTTTTTAGTATAAACCATTTGTTTATATTCTTCATGTTACCAAAATTATAATGATTATTTTTATAATTAGCATTTTTTTTGCAATTATAACATGACACTAGTATCAAAATACAATATGTCTATATACTTTTTGTGCAGCAGAAATATTACAAGAAATTAAAATTAAGGTCACTTAAATTATTTTTTCTTCTTTATATTAAATAGTTAAATTAAGCTTTATTCCTTGTTATAGTTGCATCAATTCATCGACAATTGAAAAAAGATAATAATTTATTTGGTATAAACATGATTCATTAGGACCTGATAATATGCTAAGAATCCACATATTTTTATATTTAAATCATATTTCATATGAAAAATTTGCAATAGTCATATATAAAGATGGGTCCCTAAAGGGGGAGGCAGGGACATAAGTCAAATGTCCCTTACTAGGAAACATTAAAATTTTTAAA
>CAJVPT010001154.1:0-23082 GCA_910592055.1 Acaulospora colombiana
GCCTGGCTTCAGCCGGTGATTATTAAAAGTATTATCATGAATACGCCTGATCACAATCGGCAGTTTTGATGGACTTTTAGATTATGCTTCTAGAATGGGCTCATGCCTGGCACAGCCGGTGATAATTCGTAATAAAGGTCATTATCATGCTACGCCTGGCTACAGCCGGTAGTTCTGACGGCCTTTTATTTTATAAGCCATAGAGAAATATGATGCAAAATTCAAACTTTGTGATAATTTATTGCTGATATCTGAATTCACTTCCATCGATTACCCGTGCACGGTTACATCTGATGTAGTGTAAACGGAATATTACATGTATTATTATGAATGCGCCAGATTCGGCCGGCAGTTTTGGTGGACTTTATGTAAATCATAATTTAAACTAGTGAAAAAAATAAAAAAAATTCGAAGAAACAACGTAAAGAATTGGAGAAATTATTCTATCTTATAATTGATATTCATTATACAAACGTTAGTGCTGGGTATATTTAAATTGTCGAAAATGCATTTAACACTAGTATATTTGATAATGTAATGAGTATTCTGCACTGCTTATTTAGCTATAAACAATACATTTCTAATTGCATGTCTATTAATTCCATAATAATCAAATAAAAATAAAGAATCCGAAATAAATATTCTGAAATTGCAATTCATTATTATCTCATGCCTTATATAAAAATTTGCGATGACTTTAAAATAGGGCAAGATTTCTTTTTGCTATAAGATGCTCGGCGAACTCACGTATAATTTTTTGGCCATCAAACTAAAAATTACCGAACACATTATTAAAGATGTCTAGGCCAGTCAGTAGCTTGCTCCTAAGAAAAATAAAATAACTTATAGTATGATCGCACAATGTTACGCAAATTATTGTTTACAAAAAAATGATAATAATTTTAGCCCTTTAAATCATACTTCAAGAAATGGAGGAAGACAGTCGCAAAGAACCACGCCTGAGGAGCTCGAATTATATTAAATACAAATGCTCTGATAAAATTTTGAGCATAAATAAATTCTTCGTAGAACAACCAGCATCAAAATGGTGTCTGGAAGCATTCATAAACATGCACGTTAAAGAACGAACGAACATGGACTTCGAACAATTAAAAAAATTTTTTTTGGTCAATTTGAATAGAACACAGAATTTCAAAGCTAATATTTGCGTCTATCTAAGTCACAGGCTCTTTCAAACACATGTTAGGAATTTTTTCAGGAAAGGGAAAGGTAGAACACCTCTATGACGAGTTACAATATAATGAAGTCCGAAGTTTATTTCTTAGAAATATGATTTTTTCTATTTTGAAAGTAATTTAAATGCTCTATCAGACTTTTTAGTTAGGAACGCAAAAACAGAAGCATTGAATATTATTGTATTCTGAAAGGAAGACTAGAATAGGTTTAGAAACCAATAAAGATGGTGCATGGCTGGACAATCTTAGTAGATTGGAAAAGAAAATAAGAAATGCTCGATCATTTATGTATTCATTTTATCGATCTAAGTGCGAAATGCTCAAATAACATCGCTGATTTACCGAAATATACAATCCTCTAAATATGGATGCTATAACAAGAAATTTTGTAATCAAATAAGTTTCTAAGTATTTGTATTAAAGAAATTTTACGGATTAGATCTGTCTTAGAAGTTCTACTTTTAATTTAGATTTGTATAGTTAAAATTTTATAATGCAAAAATATGAACAAAATTATCAAAATTAGAATTCCAAAATAAAATTGGAAATTGGAAATAGACAATATAAAATATGGATAATTATTTTTTGCAATAAGAAAAATAAATATAAAATCAAAAATTTAAATTAAGTTATATTATATATTATAATGCTTATTTAAAAATACATACAAATTAATTTAAAATAAAATTGTAAAAGTAGTTAAAATCAAAGTTTTAAATATAAATTTTTTAGATTTTAATTATCATATTTTTATAAAAATTTAAAAAATTCATTTATTTTATTAATAAAAATTTTTAATTGTTTTAATTTATTATTTTTAAAAATTATTTAAAATTATTTTTTTATAACCCACTATTAGATTGGTTATGTGTATTTTATTAAACATTTGTAAGCTGCATATATAAAATGAGATACTAAAGTCAATTCTCTACCTAACTCACTCTTTCTAATTATAATACCTCTTTAAGTATAACTTCAGAAGTGATTTATTGCTCCATTAGTAGTTCAAGTAAAGACCCTTCCAACTTTTAATCTAATTGCCTACAGATTACTATTGCAGAAAAATTATTTTAAATTATTTATTTGGTCTTATTAGATTAGTTATATATATTTTATTAAATTTATAGTAAATTATAGATCTCATATAATATTAATATCAGTGAAAATTTTAAATAGACAAATAGTGATATATAACTAATAATTGATATAAATAGATTAAAATTATATATTATATATTTATATATATTAAAAATCTACAGTAGATACCTGTAAACAAAAAAGTTAATAGCCAAAAAATTTTTTATCTAAATTACTAATAAAATAACAAATTACTTTTAAAGTTATACTTAGAGTTTTAATATATTTAAAATTAGAAGCAAGTAAGTTAAATAAAGATTTAGCTTTAGTTTTTTTTTTTTTTTTTTGAACCCTCTATCAGGCTAGGTATGTATGCTTTATTAAACATATATATACTTTACATTAAAAATGTATCGCTAAAGCTAAGTCTCTACCTAACTCACTCATCTCTATTTTAAGAATTATTAAAACTCTAAGTGCAACTTCGGAAGTGATTTATCACTCCGTTAGCAATTCAGGTAAAGACCCTTCCAACTGTTAACTTTATTGCCTGCAGGTCACTACTGCAGATCACTCTGTGAGGTTCTGACAGAGCTTAAAACCCAACCATTTCATTCCAAACTCCACTCTTCTTGTTAAAATTTCTCGTAGGCCTTCTTCTTCAAGGTTTCCTTCTTCAGGTAGTGGATTTCTTTTCTTCTGGACCGTAGTTTTCTGGCCTGAGAGACAAGGAGGTCTTTTCGTCTTGTCGAAATAAAAAAATTTATTATTTAAAGTGAAGAATATAAACAATTATTTAATTTCTATAAAAATATAAAATTATAATTTCAATTAAATATAATTATATACTGTATGCTCTAAATTAAAATATATTTTATATAATAAATTTTTGATATTCAATGAATTTTAATAAATAATATAAAAATCAAAGTTTTAAAGAATTTAACAATATTAAATTATTAATTTAAATTATTAAATTTTAAAAACATAATGCCAATTTTTTAAATTTTGTAATTATAATTATTTAAAATTAATAATTTTATCAATTTTAGATAAAATTAAATAAATTTATAATGATTTCAAAGTTATAACATTAATTTATCACTAAAATTTTTTTTTTTCAATTTCAATTATGAATTGTTGAAAAATTAGATTTAAAGTTTAATTTTAATTTTAAGAATATATCATACTATATATAAAATCAAAATATGAAATTGAATTCACAGTAAAATAGATTTTTAAAAGATAAAACAGAAATGTTTTTTATTAGAAAACTTTAAAATATTTATATTGCTAATTGTAAAAAAAACTATTTATAATAGTTTATTATTATTTAAATAATTAATTTGTAACATCTCTTGAATTTTTTCTTACTAAAATAAGAACTATAAATTTTGATTTCAAAAAGAGACATAAGTAATTTGTAAAATTTTAGATGTTAAATATTTTAAAGATTTATCATTAATTCAATACATAACTACTATATATAATTTTGAATCTAGATATTTTTCTTCTATGCAAGTTCTACCTTATATTTATTTTATATTTTATTTATATAATTTTAATTAAAAAAATATAAAAAATTTTAGAGTTATAATTTTAGATTACAATCTTAAGATTATAATTTAAAATAATTTGTTTTGAGAATATGTTTTTAAATCTTGAAAATTTTCTATTTTTAATTATCCATGTACAGTATATACTCAAATATAAATTATTTACTAATAATTTGTTAAGTATTTTAACTGCAAAAAAGATAGAATAGACTTTCAAATTATAAAATTGCAATAATTATCAAAAAGTGTAGAAAGAAAGTTTAATAATTTATTAATATGACAAATATTTTCACAGTTCATTAACTTCCGATTATAAGCTGATATAGATTGAAAACCAATCATGAGTCTTATAAAACTCCGTAAATTGCTGTTTTATTTAAGCTTGATAGGACAGTTATTATTATTTTTAAATTCGGAAGCGAAAACCTCCGATAGTGATTGAAATAAGTATTTAGTTATAAAGGAATAGTAACCAAAACGAGTTAGATCAACAATTTCATCATCATATGCATGTTAAATAGGCCGGTCAAACTCTCACTACACGTCGTTCTACCTCTAATTAACACACAGTATATAAATCGGGCATTAACACATACAGTACATTACGGTGCTTACTATGGCGAATATAAGCAATAAAGCGAGAGAATTGATGAAAAAATCATTAGGTCACATACTGTTTTATATTATACGCTATTACCTTTCTTTATATTTAACTTTTAATTTTTAATTAACTTATAGGGGGTTAAGTTTTTTGTGGTTTATTTTTTGAAATTTAAATCATAAATTTATACGAAAAGTAAATTGAATATATTATCGATTATTCAATTCTTAATATTCTAGGCGGTAAGTTTTCATAACATGTTTTTAAAAGTTGAATCTCGAGTTTATGCAAAAAAGTAGATTAACCGTTATCAACTAATTTATTCTTATATTGGATTATAGGTCGTAAGTTTTCACATAATATTTTCAAAATTTGAATTACAAAAATGCATAACCTTATTATTTATCGTCTACTTCATAGAAAGTAAGTTTTCGCGGCATATTTTCAAAAATTAAATCGAAATTTATGAAAAAGTGTATTAACAGTCTTATAAATTGCCGATTTCATAGGAGGCAAGTTTTTACAGCATATTTAAAATTTAAATCACAAATTAATATGAAATTCAATTGGCTATACTATCGACTATTCTATTCTTAATATATTAGACGGTAAGTTTTCACGGCATATTTTTAAAATTTGAATCGCAAATTTATACGAAAAGTGAATTAACTATATTATCGGCGGTTGACTTTATAGGAAGTAAGTTTTCGTGGCACATTTTTAAATTTCAATTGCAAATTCATACATCGATTGTCGACTTTATAGGGAGTAAGTTTTACGACATGGTTTCAAAATTTTAAACTCGTACAAGTGCATTAAATATATTATTGATTATTCGATTCTTGATATCATATAGATTGTAAGTTTCGTAGCATATTTTCAAAATTTGAATCGCAATTTCATGCAAGCGCATTGACTATATTATTGATTGTCGACTTCGTAGGGAGTAAGTTTTAGGGTATATTTTAAATTTTGAATCTTAAGTTTATACCAAAAGTGTATTGACTATATTTTCGATTATCGACTTCTTAGGGAGTAAGTTTTTATGACTTATTTTTAAAAAATGTGAACCGTAAATTTATACGAAAAGTAAATTAATTATTTTATTTATTGTCGACTTCTTAGAAAGTGAGTTTTTTAAGGCACATTTTCAAAACTTAAATCGCAAATTCACGAGAAAAGAGCATTAACTATATTATCGATTGTTGTCTTCATAGAGAGTAAGTTTTTATAGAATATACTCAAAACTTGAATTGCAAGTTTATTCAAAAAGTGCATTAACTATATTATCGATTGCCAACTTTTTAGAGTGTAGGTTTTTTCAGATTATTTTCAAAATTTGAATTGTAAATTCATACGAGAAGTAACTAACTAACTATATCAATTGATTGTTGACTTCATAGTTCGTAAGTTTTTACAACTTCTTTATAAAATTTGATTAGAAAAGTGCATTGCTGTAACTACTGTATATTATCGATTGTTATATTCTTGATATCATAGATTGTAAGTTTCTAAGCCTACATTATTTTCAAAATTTGAATCGCAAATTCATAAGAAGAGTGCATTAATTAAATTATTGATTGTCGACACACTATAGTTCGTAAGTTTGTTTACCTGGCATAATTTCAAGATTTGATCCGTTATTTACACGAAAATTCTTTTTATTAATGTTGTAGATGGTAATATTTCACAATATATTATTAAAATTTGAAGCATAAATTCATATCAAAAAGGCATTAACCATATTACTCTTGATATTATAGATGGTAGGCTTTTACGTCATATTTTAAAATTTGAATACGAAAAGTGCATTAACTATATTATTAATTACTATCTATACTCATGATATTATAGACGGTAGGTTTTAAAACATATTTCTAAAATTTGAACAGTGATTCATATGAAAAGTGCATTAACGATTATATATTATTTTGATATCATAGATGGTAATTATTTTCAAAATTTTAATAGAAATTCATGCGAAAAGTACATTAACCGCACTATATTATTGATTTTCTATTAATGACATTATAGATTGCAAGTTTTCGCAAAATATTTTCAAAATCTGAGTTGCAAGTATACACGAAAATTGCATTAACCATACAGTATTATCGATCATTCTATTCTTGATATTATAGATTGTAAGTCTTCACGCTTTTAAAATTTAAATATTTAATTAATACAAAAGTGCATTAACTATATTATCCATTGATAATTTAAAGGGAGTAAGTTTTTACGTCCGCATATTTTTATGATTTGAATATAAATGCATTATGTAACAATATTATCGATTATTGAATTCGTAGGAGGTAAGTTTTTTTACGACAAATTTCAATTGCAAATTCATATGAAAGTCAATTAACTATATTATTAATTATTTTATTCCTATCATCATAGATAGTAAGTCTTTACGGCATATTTTCAAAGTTGAATCATAAATTCATACGAAAAGTGCATCAACTATATTATCTATTGTTGAATTATAGACAGTACGTAAATTTGTATCGCGAATTTATACGAAATGTGTATTAACTATATTATTGATTGTCATCATTATAGAAAGTAAATTTTTACAGTATACATATTTTAAAATTTGAATTGCAATTTATACGAAGTGCATTGGCTATATTACCGACTACTTTATTCTTAATATTACAGATTGTAAGTTTCACCGCATATTTTCAAAATTAAAATCAGAAATTTATTAGAAAAGTACGTTAACCATATATTATTGATATCGTCGTCTTATAGATCGTAAGTTTTCGTGGCATATTTTCAAAAAAATTGAATTCAAAATCACAAGAAAAGTGCATTGATTATATTATCAATTGTCGAATTAATAGGGGGTAAGTTTTCTTGGTATATTTTTAAGACTTGAATAGCGAATTCATACGAAAAGTGAATTGACCGTATTATCAATTATTTTATTCTTGATATTATAGATGGTAAGTTTTCGCGATATAATTAATTTGCATAATAAATTATACAAAAATGCATTGACCATGTCATCAATTATTCTATTTTTGACATTATAGATTGTAAGTTTTCACCGCATTTTTTCAAAATTTAAATCGCAAATTCATTCAAAGAGTGCATTGACCATATCATTGATTGTTTATTCTTAATTTTATAGATGGTAAGTTTTTCGATTTATTTTCAAAATTTGGATCGAAATTTATACAAAATGTGCATTAATCATAAAATCGATTATCCTATTCTTAATAATTTAGATTGTAAGTTTTCGCGACATATTTTCAAAATTGAATCGTAAATTTATGCAAAAAGTGCATTAACTATATTTTTTATTGTGCTCTTCTTAATACGTATTATAGATGGTAATTTTCACGTCATACGTATTTTCAAAAATTGAATCGTAAATTTATCTAAAGTGTAATAATTATATTATCACTTATTCTATTCTTGATATCATAGATGGTGATTTTTCACGGCATACGTATTATAAATTTGAATTTTAAACTTATGAAAAGTAAATTGACTATATTATTGATCGTTGACTTTATAGATTGTAAGTTTCTACGGCATATTTTCGAATTTCGAATCGCAGATTAATGCGAAAGTGTGTAGTTAACTATGTTATCGATTATTAATTCTTTATTTTATAGATGGTAAGTTTTTACGGAAATTTTAAATTGTAAATCTATGCGAAAAGTGCATTAACCAAATTATCGGTTGTCGATTTCACAGAGTGTAAGTTTTAAAAAGATATTTTCAAATTTTACGTTGCAAATGCATTAACTATACTTGATTGTCAATTTTATAGCGTGTAGGTTTTTTACGGCATATTTTCAAAATTTGAAATTCATACGAAAAGCGCATTAACCACATTACTGTTATTAATATAGATCGTAAGTTTTCACGGCATATTTTCAAAATTCGGACTAACTACAAATGTGCATTATTGGTTATTTATTATTGTTATTATAGATGGTAGGTTTTCACGGCATTCCTTTAAAATTTGAATCGCAAATTAATATTAAAAGTATAGAACCGTATTGTCGATTATTGAATTCATAGGGGGTTAAGTTTTCATGGCATATTTTTAAAATTTGAATTATGAATTAATATGAAATGTGTATTAAAATATTATTAATTATCGACTTTATAGGGAGTAAGTTTTCATGGCATATTTTCAAAATTTGAATTGTGAAGACATACGAAAAAAATACATTGACTATATCATCGATTTTCAACTTGTAGCTGGTAAGTTTTCAAGTAATATTTTCAAATTTCAATCATAAATTTATTTGAATAGTGCATTAACTATATTATCGAATGTCTGCTTCATATTTTCAAAATTCGAATCGCAAATTCATACATTAATTATGACATTGATTGTCAAATTATAGGGAGTAAGTTTTCATGGTATATTTCAAAAATTCATACGAAAATTACATTAAATATGTTATCGATTATTCTATTCATGATATTATAGATGGTAAGTTTTCACAGCATATTTCCAAAAATTTAAATCACAGATTTTGTATGAAAAGCACACTGGTCATATATGATACTGATATTTTTTAATTATAGGAGTGTGTAATCAGTGTAATAGAAAGGAAACATCTTCTTGTTGGTGTCAATCATGCAATTCATCTCGCTTTGAAGAAAAATTTACCATGTGGAAAAGTGGAAATGATAACGTTGATAAATTTATACGAGAAATTCAACAAAACGCAGTTAGCCATGATAAAGTAATTGAGTGGATTCCATACTCACAATTTAAGCATGTGTCGTATATCGCTCAAGGTGGTTTTGCAAAAGTTTATTCAGCCAAATGGGTCGCAGGATATATTTTGTTTTGGAATGCAACGGCTGGCAAATGGAAAAGAAGTGGCGTTACAAAGGTTGCACTAAAGTATTTCGAAAATTCCGAAAATATTACTAGTGAGTTCCTAAACGAGGTAATATATTCCAAAACTATGTGGTTTTTTTTTTTTTTTAAAAAAAAAAAAAAAAAAAAAAAAGTGCATTAAATGTGTACTGTATATTATAATATAGATGACAAACTACCATTGTTGTACTGAAAGTTATTCTCGTGTTGTTCGATGTTATGGAATAACAAAACATAATGAGACAAATAACTTTATGATGGTGATGCAGTTTATGGAAGAAGGTAGTCTAGGAAAGAACATAACCAATTTTGGGGAGATGTCGTGGAAAAAAAAATTGGCTAGTTTAATGCGAGTCGCAGAAGGTTTATGTCAAATACACAACGCCAAATTAGTTCACAAAGATTTTCATAGCGGGAATATTCTTTTCTCAAGTATTAGGAAAAATATACTTTATATAACGGATTTAGGTCTATGCAAGCCAGCCACAGAATATGGTAATGGCGAAGATGACCAAAAAGTGTATGGTGTTCTTCCATATTTAGCACCAGAAGTTTTACGCGGTGAAGAATATACTAAAGCAGCCGACATTTATGCATTCGGAATTGTTATGTCTGAAGTGATATCTGGAATTCCTCCTTTCCATAACGTTCCACACGATTGCATTCTTGCACACGAAATCAGCCTTGGCAAGCGACCTAGAATTCCAAGAAATACTCCTGATTTGATAGTTGAATTAATGCGAAAATGTTTAGATGCTGATCCCCACAAGCGCTTAAGTTCTTATGAACTGCGTGGTATTTTAAGGGCATGGAGTAATTATGAGAAATATAAAGGTTCGGAACTTTTTAAGCAAATTAAAAAAAATGAAACGGAATTTTACTCTCCAATTGGCAATGCGGTACTTGAAAAACACCCATCGGCTATTTATACTAGTCGACTTCTTAATTTTAAAGAAGATCTTCCGCAACCCGTGAATTCTGAAATTGAATATCTTGGTGACTTTTAGGTTATGGGGCAATCTTTTAGCGACAATAGTTGGTGGAAGAGTTATTTGGTTTTCTTAATTTTATTAAGATTTATTAGTTTACATTAACGATTTTCATATAATAGAAAGCGTGTAATTCATAATAATTTTTAAAAATTTATGCATTATTCTACACATTTATAAAATTTATTTAACAAATGGTGAACATTTCTTTCAAAATTACCATCTACGTTCTGCATTTTTAAAAGTAAATATTTTTACTGCGTATTCAGTGTTTAAAACAATTTTCATTTTATCTCAATGTAATAAGCTTGTAAATGCTCCTAAATATATTTTGAATATTACCCGGGTGAAAGCTTTACGTTGAAATTAGCATATGTGTCGTAACATTCTGATGTACTACTATACTTGTATCCGCTGTTTAAAGTAGACTCTTATTTACTTGTAAATTGCAAATCGAACATTGACTATGATTTCAAATCAACTGTAAATAATAAAATTATCAACCAGTAGTTTATAAAATTAAAAAAAAAAAAAATTTTTTTTATTACATTCATAAAAATGTACGATATATTTAAAGTCTTATTTATATTTAACAGTTATTTATAAATTATAATGAAAAATATTACTTCGAAACTTTTAAATTATTTATGTATCAATAATTCTACTATTTTTTTTTTTTTATTACCCGTGGTCAGGCCAGTACTGTGTGTTTATTAATCATTGAGAAAACTAATCAAGATACATAGGACAATTGCACCATGGCTAAACTAAAATTTTATATTGACACACTCATCAATGACTTTCAATTCTCAAAAGAGCTTCAACCTCTAAGTGCAACCTTGGGAACAATATTTTGCTCCAAACTAAGTTTTAAGTGAAGACCCTCCTAACTTACCCATCATTGCTAGCAGGTTGTCACTGTTTATTATCCTCCAAGAAACTGAATTCAAGAAACTACAAAAGGGAAAAGGAAAAATAAAAGGAAAGAGGAATATCTAAAAATGTGCAAACGTACTTACATAAAAGTGAAAAATGAAAAAAAGAAATTTAAAATTGCTTTATGTCCTCCAAAGAACCTTGGCTAGAAACCTCTTTTCATTAGGAATCAACCCTTCTGGGATATCCTTCTTCTTCCTGACTATCTGAGAAACTTATTCATCCGTATTCTTGATTATTTTCTTGTAACCATCTGAGGTACTTATCGTCTACTCGGATCCAGTGTCTTGCTCAATGCTTCCTTTCTTTCGATCTTGATTTTTTATCCACCCACGCAAAACAGAATGGCTAATGATGGACCCTAAGTTCTTATGTGGCTTTTCAGTCTTATTGTGTAACTCTCGATATTCTAAATTTTACAACTATTATAAAATTATATCAAGATAATTATATATATAGATCAATCAATTAAAAATATATATATAATAATTTTTATATATACTGAAATATACTTTTTAATAAGTTTAAAATATGTTTAAATATAAAAAAAATATAAAAATAAAATAAAATAAGTAAAAAAATACTTAAAAATACAAAAATAATTTTTTTTTATATATTTATTAATTCTTATTAAAATATAAAAAAATTTAAAATAGAAATTTGTAGATCTATAATACAATAACAATATTCTTAAATTACAATTATAAGATCTTGAGTTCAATATTATATAAGAACCATATAAAAAATAATTAAATTATATAAGAATAAAATTTCTAATATTCTACTAATCATTAGATTAAAATTGATTTAATATAGGAATTATATAAAAAAATATCTCTAATTTAATTATATAAATACATATATATATATTATTCTATTTTAGTTAATTAATAAAAAATATATATATTTTTTATCTTTAAAAAAATTTTTTTAAAAAGAAAATAGATTTTTTCAATAATAAATAATATTTATTACTTATAATATTTCTATAAAATAAAAAACTATTTTCTATATTAATCTCAATATTAAAAATTAAATATATATTAAACAAATTTAAAATATAATTTCTTTTATTATTTTAATATTTATCTAAATTTAATTATTTATTTTCTTCAAAATTTTTATTTAATTCATAATAAAAAAATTTTTAATCAAAATAATACTACTATAATTTCAAATTCTTTAATTTTATTATATTTTTATATATTATATAATACTTAATTTTTTTTTTTTTAATTTGTAGTCAAGTCAACATAATATGTCTTTATTGTATATATAAAAATATTTACAAGATATTTTGACTTTTATATATTAACTTATCTGTCGTCAAAAAAAATATTTCTCTAGATATAACTTAGGAAATAATATTTTACTTCTTTATTAATTTAAATAAATCCTTTGATTAATAAAATTATTGTTAATAGGTCATTATTGTAAATCATTCTAAATTCTGTCTGTAGTTAAAAACTGAACCATTTGGCTTCATGACAAATTTAATTCTTAATAATTTCTATATACTTCTTTTTTTCCTTTCTTTAAAGTTTTCTAAAGGTATTAAGAATTTTTTCTACTCTTGTATAGTCTATATATTGGATCTATATCCAGATCTTTTGGATTTTTTATCCTTTTCAAAAATATTCTGCATCTTTTTTCACTCTATTATTTTAATACAGTAACTATTTTAAATATTCTTCTTGAAATTTTTCTTATATTATAATAAAGTTTATTGATTATATTCTATATAGATATCAAGAAAATTTTGTATTATATTTTAAAATAATTCTTCAAAGAGGTGATTTTTTTTTCTATATATCCATAGATAATATTAAAAAGGTTTGTATTAAATTGCTGGATCTTGTTTAGCCATCTACTTGTCCAATTATTAGTTGCAGAGTAAACTTTTTTCTTATTTTTTATTTTTTTACTGATATAATGATTAATTTTTTCTTTTGCTTTCCATATATGTCTTCTCTAACTTCTTTAATGATTGAACATTCAAAAAGATATTCTAATGTCTCTTCTTAAAATTTACATACTAGACAAGTTATTATAATATAAATATATAGTTTTCTTTTCTTAAGTATTTGCAATATTGAAAGTTCATTGTGGATTAAGTTGATCAAAAAGCTTTTGTCTTTATTAGCTTTAAAGAAAGTATTGAAGGTATTGAATGGATTGAACTGATTCCAGAAGATTAATTAATTTATAATTTTATCATTTTACATTCACAAATCTTGAATCCTTTTCTATGCTATCCAATATTTTTTAATTCTTTTTCTATTGAATGTTAAACCAAATTCTTTGATATTGATCTCTATTGTATATTCACTCTATATGATTATTGTGAGAACTTTTCCTAGCTATGGTAGTTAATACTAAATTATCTAATTCTCATATCTAGCTTGTTTGGTAAATAAATCTATCTGATTATTGAACTTATTAGTTTCATAAGCCTTAATCTTTGTAATTTTCAAGATAAGATCTTTTTTTTTTTATTAGATTTTTGATATTACTCCATATTGATCAGTTGGTAATCTTTATTTATCTTCTTTTTAATATTTTTATTTGTAAATAGGTGAACTTTCATATCTTAACTACAGTATTACAATCAGTAAAAATTAAGATTATTGTGTTTCAAGAAACTATATATAGTGCAATAAGAATAGTCAATATTTCTGCTCTAATTGCCAATAACTATATTAATGTTCCTATTGAAAATTGGTTTTCAACTTTGTCATTCTTTATTAAAATCCAAGCAAAACCTATTTTAAGTTTACTATCTTTTATCCATTTTTTATAGAAGCCATCTGTGTAAAAAATAAACTGATTAAATATACTCATTGTATTGTATTTTATATATCTATAAGTTCATATATATGTTCTTCTAATTGGATAACTTGTTTTATTAGCATGTCTTCCCAATTTTCTATCTGAATTTTTACTTATATAGATCTAGAAATAGGCAAAATTAATATCTATTGCCTTGTAATTGTTTGCCAGTCTGTGAAGTTACTTAATAAGAGAATTTTTTTTCTTTTTTCAGATTTTTATATTTATTTAATTGTGGAAGAAGATGAATGTATAATAAGACTACTTCTAATACTTGAGATGATTTATTTGATTGAAGTAAGATATGGTTTTTAGTAGGATTATATGATAACTAATATAGAGTGAACTAGATTTTATTATTTAAGAATTATATCTTTTTAATATATTAATTGGAAAGTTGAAGTTAACTACCCATTATGGTTTTTTTCTATTTAAATATACTGGAAGTATTTCAGTTTATATATTATAGCCTGTTCAATCTAATTTATGTAGTAATATTTTTAGAAAGTCTTGATTTTCTATAATTTTTTTACAAATCTTTTTGCATCAGGAGGAGATTAATCCTTTGCATTTGTTATAGAAAATTTGGATTATTCTCTATTTTTTGAGTATCATTGTGATTGTGTTGATTATTTAATCAAATAATATAATTATATATTTATATAGTGATGGAATAGCTTTTTCATAATCTTTATAATTTTGCAATATTGACTTAATGGATAGAATATCTTCCTAATAATCAAAGGTTTTTTTTCATTTTCAGCTTTGAAATATGATCTGTAGATATTTGATCAGAACCAATGTTATATTGCCAGATTATCTTGAATCCACTTGCGTGAGCTCACAAGATTATCAATGATGTTTTCAGATTTTCAGCCTTTGATCTGATTCTTTTTAACTGGATTATAATGGTATATCAGAGACTTCACTGTTGTTAAGTTGCCAGGGTAATATTGATATATAACTTTTTAATTATATTTCCCAGATACTTTTGAGACCATATATTTTTTTGTTATGGATACAAATGTTTGAAATTGTTCTATATATTAAGGCTTTGTTCTTGAAAGCCTTTTGAAATATGACTATAAGATCATCATATATCTTCTCATTCAGATACATATGTTGTATTTTATATTCTATTCTTGAAATTGAAACTCTATTGATAATATATAAAGCATGTTTTTCTATTAACTTCTTATTAATTATTGCTTGGACCATTACTTTAATTTCTAATTTTATTAAACTAATTATATTCTGATTCTTTTGTTTTAGTTCTATTCAAATATTAAGGAATATAATCTGATTCTTATTATTGATCTCATGAATTATGGTATTATTTGTTCCTGCTTAAATAATTCCAAGATCTTGAGAATTTCAACTAATGGTGAGGAGAATTGACTTTATTACATTAATTTCTAAGTTATTTACTATGTAAAACTTTTTTTCTTCTTTTAAAATACTTTCCAAGTCTTTTTTTTATTTGACAATCCAGGTCATAGCATTTATATGAGCAATTACTGCCTGCCTTAGAGAGAGCTTAATATTCTTCTCAGATTTATGGAAGTTGGATGATCATTCTTCTTCTATAATATAACTTAGATCAGTGTTGTTTTGAATTTTATATGCAATAGATTATAGAAAATTCTCTATAATAGTAGAGAGATTATTTCTCTCTAATCTATACTATTTCCTGCAACTATTGAATTAAAGAGTCCATTGAAATGAATAATATTACAACTTCTGTTTTTGAAGAATCTATTATAATCTTCTTGAAGCTATTGGAATTTGAATTTGATTTATTGTTTTTTTGAGTATAAAAAAGAATATTGCATTATATGCCTTAACAATATCTTGAAAGAGAATCCATAGTTCTTTTTTCTTTTCTCTAGCTTCTTCACAAATGGTATTTAATAGATAAATAGGTTCTACTATACTTTCACTTAATAGGCCAGTAACGTTTAAATTTTTAAGAATTTTATATTGTTTATACAGTATATTATTAATAGATAATTGATAAGAATCTTGATAAAATATTTTCCAGTTGTTTCTAGAAAAACAAAAGGTCTTGTATTGCTCAGTTGATATCTCTAGGACTTAAGTTTGGGAATAAGATAGATATTGCTACTTTTCTATTTCTTAGATATTTATCCAATATTTAAAACTTTTTTGAATAGCAAGTATAAGATCCATTTTCCTTTAATACCTAGGTATTTGAGCATTTCATAACTTATATATAAGGGACTAGCTATCTTATTGTTTGAAATATGTTGCAAAGTAGCTTTGAGATTTTCTGTTTTTATTTTCTCTATTAGTAGTAAATACTATATTGAATCAATCGATTCTTTAAGTTGATATTCTTTTTTTCAATAAGAATATAAACTTTTAAATTAATATTTCTTTATTTAAAAGCTTTTTTATGATAGTCTTCAACCTTGTTTTTAATAGTCTGAGAATTGATAGTTATATATATTATCCCTTCCTGATTCCTAATTAATACTTGATCTAGTAATTTTAACTCTTTTGCAATTCAAGATTAAGTCTAAAATTTATTTTTACTTGAATTTGGAATTTTCACACCTGTTTTCTAAGGCTTTTTTAATTTGATTTCTAATGTGGAGACTTTCATTCTTCTTGTATATTATTTTATGAATATGTTTTATTTTAGTAATTTTTAACAAAGCTTTGTAATTTCTTTCATATATTATAAATTACTTAATTGACTTATATAAATCAAAAATTAAAATATTGAATAGCTATAAATAATAATAACTCAAAATGGTGATTAATATATTTTTTAAATTTATTTAATGTTAATTAAAAAATTTTGTAAACTATTTCTTGAATATTGTTAAATTCATATTTAAAAAATTAAACTTTATATTTATTTTATTATTAATTAGAGGTTAAATCATACTGTATATAATTATAAATATGATTCAAAAGTAAATATAATTTTGTAAATACAAAATATATTATATATTTATTACGAATTTTGAAAAATTTTAAATTATTGTAAAAACTATAATAGTAAAAAAATAATTAATAATTAATAAATTAATTAACTCAAATTTTAATATACATAAATAATAATAAAAACTCTTTTTGAAAAATAATTAAATTAACTCAAACTTAGTAATATACTAAAGATAATAATAACTATATAATATTTTATTAAAAATATATATAAGATCTAATAAACAAACTGCCAATAAAGAAATATATATTGAGACAAAAGTATACTTTATTCAAATCTTTTTTAAAAAAGGCACAAGATATGAAATTTGAATTACAGTAAAATCAAGAAATCCAATATCAAAATTTTAATTTTTAACAATATAAATATAGTTTATATCTTTTTAAACATTAGAAAAACCTTATAATAAAATAATCTTGACTAATAAATTAGTTAAAACTCAAAAAGTTACAAAATTCAAAAGAATGTTAGAAACCCAAGAACAAAAACTAAAGAATATAAGCAGTATATAATTATAAAATATAAATAATCAATATATAATATAAATATAAAAATTCTTTAGTAAATAACTCAGTTTACAATAATAACTTATATAATATATCTTTCAATATAAGCAAATCCCTCATGTATTTTAAATTTGCTAATAAATAATATTTCAAATATTAAATTTATTCCATAAAGATTTATAAATATCAAATTAAAATAAGCAGTAAACAAGTAAATAATTGATTAATACAGAGAAACAAGACAAGATAGAGATTTTTCTTTAGTCAAAGGACTTATCTCTTTTCCTTTCCTTTGACTAGTTATGTGGCCTCTAAAAGCTATCACTTTATGACTTTTTGGAGAATTTGCCTATCCCAGCTTGATTCTGAATTTTAGAGTAACACAAATTCTGTTTATTTTGATTAGTTAACATGAAACACATTAGATAAATTTAATAAATAAGCTTCTATTGGCCATTTTACATATCTAAATACATTTCCTCAGCTTCATAAGAACCTGGGATTCACTGTAAATTATATGTGTTAGTATGGGTAAATATAGAACACAATATCATTACATAATTGAATATAAGAAAGAGAATACTTATCAATAGACCAATCATTCAAATAGAATATATAAAAAGGACTAGCTCATTTATATTTGTTGACAAAGACAGATCTCAGTCTGGTGAGATGCTAAAACCATAAGACAAATTAACAATAGGCAAGAATTGAGTGGTATGGTATCCTTTATAAAAGACCAAATTTCAATTAAATAACAAGACTGACCAAGACACAAGATAAGTGAAAATTTTTCTTTTCAAGTGCTAATGAGATCTTCTTATATAAGAAACTCCTAATACTGGTGATATTGGACATCTCAGATGAGTTCTTGGCATGTTAGTTTCCACCAATAAGGGATAGCAACAGGTTATCCAGTGGACTAAAACTCTAGAAGGTGTTACTTCCAGAAATAGGTTAATGATCGGACTTACTTTACCTAAGTAAAAATGACTTCCCCATATTTTATAGCTTAGTTAGAGTTTAGAGAAAGTCCTACAATAAACAGTCAATAGTTATTCTATCTTAATTGGGTGAGACATAAATAGATACTTCTTTGTACTATTTGTTGATCTATAAATCCCTAGGCAGTAAGAGTAATTAATCATTTCAATTGTTCCTAGGATATATCTTGATTTTAATAAAGCACATAAAATGGCATATAAATGAGTTGGCATTTGAAAAAAAAAAAAGTAAATAATTGATTAATATACAGTATACTGTATTTATCTCTTATTATTTATAAGTACAATAATAAAAATAAATCAATAACTTGAAAACAGAACAAGAAATTAAGTAAATCAATAAACAAATATTAATCTGTAAAAATTTTTTTTTGATAGGCTTATACTTAACTTTATTGTTTTCTAAATTACATATATATATTGCATAGAGTACAAGTATATGGATATATATAGTATTTGAGGACTATAAAGATTATAATAAGCTAAAGCTATTTCTAAAACTATTTTAAGACTTATTGCCCTTTGTTTTACCAAAGAAAAACCAGTATCCCTTGAATATACTGGTCTTATAAAATGAAAATAAAAAAAAATTAAAATTAAAATTGAGCAGTTCTGTATAACTCTGATAGAGTGTTAATCTTATTTCTTTGTATATACCTATCTTGTTCTAATTCTTTTATAAAAAGATCTGGGAAAAGAAACTTCTACTAAGTCTTTACAGAAATAAGTTGAAGATCAAAAGAAAGACTTTATAGTTTTAAGACTTGTGGAAAAAAAGTAATCAGAAAGACTCAGGTAATATATTGGTGTTCACATGAGTGACTTGAAAGTCTTTCAATATATCATCAATTAAACTCATTCCTATCTAAATATAGGTATACTTATCTATTTATACATCTTATTTCAGATTTAATTTTTATAAGAAGAATAGCATCTAGCCTTGTATTAGATATATCCTACTGGTGACCATTGATATTAATTATTAATAAAAATCTCTCAGATTATCTGGCCAGCTTGCATACTGCTGCTAACATTTTCAGACTTAAGTTTTGATTGATAAAGTAGCATTAGCCTTCCAGTCTTCCAGCTTGTAATTATTGAAGATAGAATAAACACTTTCTGAGTTGCTTTACACTTGAGTTTTACTATTAAGTATCTCTGATAGCTCCATACTTTCTCTGATTTAGACTTTTCTGAGTAGTAAATATTAAAACCTACCTGACATACAATCAGAATATAAATAGCTCTAACTTGAAAAAGATCAATCGAGTATCTTATGACCTTTGCTATAGTCAAACAGACTTTTTTTTATATCCAATGATGTATTAATGACATGTTTTATATACTGTACATCTGTACCAACACATATGATTTATAGTGGACTCTAGATTCTTATAGAACTAAGAAAATACATTCAGACATATGAGGTAATCAATAAGAGCTTTTTTATCAATCTTATCCAATATGTTTCATGACAGCCAATTAGAATTAGTGAGATTTATGCTACTTTAAATTTCAGGATCAAGCTAAAATAGACAAAATTTTATAAAAAGTTATGAAAAAAATAACTCTTAAAGGGCATAAAGCTAGTCAAAGGATATAATATTAAATTCTTTGACTAGAACAAAATTTTTATTTTTCTTCACCATAACTAAGAGATATCAGATACTTTACTATTGATTCTTTTTTCTTTGAGAACTTTCTTGTCATTGATAGTAAAGGTGAAAACTGAACTTTGCAAGCTATAAAAGTCCAATTTATTCAAAAGAGATTGTAAATAAAATAGAAGAGAAGATGATAGAGTTTTGAAAAAACTTTTTAAGTTTATTTAAAAATAGTAGTAAGATTCTATTAGTATAGAAGCATCAAAACTTCTTATAAACATTTTTTTTGTATATAGTCAGAGAATTAATAGAAAGAGTTAGTGATAATTATTTGTTTATAAATTATAATTCAAATAATAATTACATAATTTAATAATAAATTTAATATAATAACAAATATAAACAAAGTCTAATATATGTGTATTATAAATAATTAGCAAAAGAAAAAAAAATATAATAAAAATACTCTTTTCACTATTTCTTTGTCCATATACAAAAAAAATGTTTGTAAGAAAATTTTTATTTTTTTGTTAATAAAGTCTTAATACTATTCCTAAATCAACTTGAAGTTTTGCTTCAAGAATACTTTCAAATCCTTTTCCTTGTTTATATTCATTTCAAACAAAAACTTGACTTCTTGTAACTTAGAAAAGTCAAGAAACATCTTTTCTACCAATGACAAGAAAGTTCTGTAAGAAAGAAAAACTAATAGTGTAGTACTTGAAGCCTTTAATATTGAAGCATGTCTATAGAGGTTTGTAATAGTGGGAGGTAATAAATATCAAGCCATATTTCAAGATGTCTGTCCACTATATCTTCTCTCTTATAGTTGCCTAAAATTTTTGATTTTCTGGAAAATTTTGCTTATCTCAGTTTGACCCTGAATTTTAGATGACACATCCCATTGCAAAATATAATTAGTGAATATGAAACAACTTAGTGGCTGAATATATACAAGTACCTATTGATTACTTTATATGTTTTGATAACATCATTGGTGAAAGAAAGAGAATCTATTTATGCAAAATCTTTCATTCCTTCAAATGGAGTGTAACTAAAACAAGGAAATCATGAGACCATTAAGATGGATACTAAATTTCCTAGGTAATGAAAAGATGGTTATTTGTTTAAGTTGAAGTCTTCAACTTCTTATCATTCTGATTAGGCAAAGTACATAAAGTAGGTTATTTCCTTATTCTGATCAGGTAATAAGACTAAAAAGCAGAAGACTAGAGCCACTATCCTTATCTAGAATTAAAAATGTATTTTTCCAAACATTGTGTAATAATATCATAATTGACAAAAATTTCCACTACTCTATGAGACCCTCCCACCATTGCAAGATAAAAAGACTATTGGGAAATTTGACTTTTTGAGTAATAGAAGATACTCACCAGTAAAATTTCTTTAACTAGGTATGGCTGCTGAAAGATATCGATAGTTATACAATATGAATGAAAGTTTATATAAGAATCTGGGATCTACTATAAGCTATTAAGGTCTGTACAGGTGAATAAAGAATCAATGCCGAAAAAAAGAAATTACAAGCAAAACACTAGATCTGAGTAAACAATAAGTACCTCAGATGTTTGCAAGAAAATAATTAAGATTATGAATGGATAAGTTCCTTAGATGGTCAGAAAAAAGAAGAATATCTCAGAAGAATTGGTTCCTAATGAAAAAAGATTTTTAGCAGAGGTTCTTTGAAGGATATAGTGCACTTTATTTTATTTTTATTTTTTTCTCTTAATATAAGCACATTTGTGTATTTTTAGATATCTCTTTTCCTTTTATTTTTATTTTTCTCTATTATAGTTTTTCAAAATCAATTCCTTGAAGGATAATAGATAGTGACAATTTGCTAGCAATAATGGATATGTTAGGAGGGTCTTTATCCAAAACTTATTCCAGAGCAAAATATTATTCTCAATATCACACTTAGAGGCTCAAGCTTATTTGAAAATTGAAAGTTGTTAATGAGTGAACCAGCATGAGATTTAGTTTAATTATGATATAATTGCTTAATATATCTCTATCAGTTTTCTTAAAGATTAATAAATACATTATGCTGATCTGACTATAGGTTTAAAATATATATATATATAATAAATATTCTAATCAACTTTTCAAAAAATATAATAAGTACTTAAATTTATAAATCTTTTAATAATTATTATAATAATTATTATAATAAAAAGATATTGAACTTAATAAAAAAGTGGTTTGTTATAATCTATTTTAAATAATATTTAACTAGAATACTAGAAGTCAATGAAACAACTTTTTACAAAAAATAAATTCTAGTTTAATATATAGTATATCTCTGATAACTAGAAAAAAAAAAAAGATTTTTTACAATTCTATATAGAAAATATATTCTTTAAAATCATTAAAAATCTGAAAAATCTATATAAATTAGAACAACAATCAATAAAAATTATTTAGTAATCAATGTTAAATTAATAATATATAATAAATTACAATAATATATACTCAGAAATTAAATATAAAAGTTTCAAGAAAAAATATAAAGTATTGTATTAGTGAATATAGCTTTTATATTACTAGAAATAGAAATATAGATTCACTAACAAATATATTTTTTATAAAAAGAAAAGAAACCTGTTTCTCTACTATTGTATTTTTTTTCAAATCATATTTTTAGAATTATGTTTGATCTTCTTTATTAAATTCTTTGATCTCTATTTTACTTGTACCTATATATATTATCCTAGACTTTCTTGATTTCAATTTAATATAAATAAATTTCTTATTATTAATATATGTATGAGTTATTCATTATATAAAATTTTCTAGTTTTTTCAAGAAAGTTTTTCATATCTTGTTTTTTTTTTTTTTTTTTTTTTTTTTTTTTTTTAAAATTAACCCTCTGTCAGATTAGTTAGGTGTGCTTTATTAAACCTTTGTAAACTATACATTAATATGTGTCGCTAAAGC
>CAJVPT010001155.1:0-23081 GCA_910592055.1 Acaulospora colombiana
CCTGATTTTTGTCCCTATTAAAGTGACAAACTATGAATTTTGACTTCCTTAATAGAGTATACTTCTTTGAGTTCTATAGAAGTTAATTGAACTTCCATTGGGGGTGCTTTCTATCATAAAAACTTTAACTTGATTAGAGTTTTATACTTGTATTACTGGCTTGCTTGTCAATATATTATATATCTTTTCTTCTAGCATAGGTGTTTTCAAATCTTCCTTTTTACTTTACCTCTTTTCCAAAAGAGTGGAGATATATTGCCATAGCATATATTTCTTTGCTATCACCAATGGATCTATCCTTAATAGATTGGTAATAATATTATTTAGTATCGAGAAAATATATATTGACTCAGCAAGAATATAGGATTGATTATTTGTTGTTGAACTCAGTTCATGCTATATTATTCTTGTTTTCCAGAGTACTTGCTGAAGATTTTGATAAGACACAATCTTTCCCAATACTTTCAATAACTTCTTTTCTTTTTTATCTAGAATCCTAATTATTGTTTATTTTTCATTGATATGTTGTCATATAATATACAAAAAATTTAATACATATTGTTATTGTATGAGTGTCTTTTTAATCAAGTAATTGAATAAATACTATTATGTATTATTTTTCTATTTGGTATATAGTACAATATATAGTGATAAGTTGCTATATTAATATTAGGAAGTCTATGACACATGGCTTCTATATGTTTATACATCCAGTATTTGTTTATTAATATGTAACTGACTATGATCAACTGTTGATTTTGTTTTTTTTTTTTTTTTTTTAACGGGCTCATGCCTAACTTTATTGAATCCCAAATTACAAGTTTACATTGCACAAAGACATAGATATATATTCAGGAAGAATAAAAATAACGATAAGCTAAAATTATTCTAAAGCTACTTCGAGGCTTATTGCCCTTCTTTTTACAAAGAAAACCAACATCCCTAGAGCATGCTGGTGTTATAAATGAAAAATAAAAGAAATAAAGGAAAAACTTGATAGTCATATGAAATATATCGGTTCTGTTTCTTGGTTCATGCCTGTCTTGTTCTAATTCCTTGTAAAAAGGCTTGAGGAAACTTCTACTGAGTCTTTACAGAAATAAGATGAAGACCACAGGAGAGACTATACAGTTTTAAGGCTTATGGGGAGGGAGTAGCCAGGAAGGCCCAGGTGGTCTATTGATGTCTACATTAATCAACTTGAGAGTCTCCCAGTATATCATCAATTAAACCCATTCCTATCTAAATATGGGTATACTTACTCATCTGTGCATCTTATTTCAGATTTAATTCCTTATATAAAGAACAGCACCTAACCTTGTGGTCGATATATCCTGCTGGTGGCCGTTGGTACTAACGATCAATGAGGATCTTCCAGACATTCTGGCCAGCTCGCACGTCACTGCTGACATTTTCGGACTCGAGTTTCGATTGGTGTGGCAGTGTTAACCTTCCAGTCTTCCAGCTCAGGATTTTTTGAAGATAGGACGAAACCTTCCTGGGTTACTTTATGCATGAGCTTTACCACTGAGTATCCTAAGTGGTTTTCTACTTTCTCTGATTTAAACTTTTCAGGCAGTAGAGGTTGGAACTTACCTGACATACAATTAGAAGTAGGTGGCTTTGATCTTTAAAAGGGAGCGATCTAGCATCTTGTGACCTTTACCATGGTTGGAAGGACTCTTTTCTATATCTAATGATGTGTCAGTTTCATGTCCTGTATCCACCTGCGTCAGACAAAATGACTTATGATGGACCCCAGGTTCTTATGGAGCTGAGGAACTGCATTCAGACACGTGAGGTGATTAATAGAAGCTTGTTTATCAATCTTGTCCAACGTGTTCCGCATTGACCAATCAGAGTTGGTGAGATCTGTGCTACCCGAAATTTCAGGATCAAGCTGGGGTAGGCAAAATTCCCCAGAAAGCCATGAAAAAAGTAGTTCTGAGAGGTCACAACACCATTCAAAGGATAGGAAAATAAGTTCTTTGACTGGTTTTTAATCTCTATCATCTTCACCATAACTAAGAGGAGGAAGGTATTTCACTATTGGTCCTTTTCCCTTTAGGAACTTTCTTGCCATAAGTAGTAAAGGTGGAAGCTGAACTTTGCAAGCCACAAGAGTTCAGTTTGTTCAAAGGAGATTGTAAACAAGAGGGAGGGGAGGTGAGAGAGTTCTAAGGGAACTCTTTGAGTTAGTTTAAGGAAAGTAGTAAGACTTTATTAGTATAGAAATATTAAAACTTTTTGTGAACATTTTTTTTGTGTGCGGTCAGAGGATCAGTGAGAAGAGTCAAATTTAATTGTTGGTAATCAATGATTAATAATTAATTAATAATCAATTAATAATTAATAATTACCAATTTATTGACACTCTTTCCACTGATCCTTTGACCATACACAATAAAGATATTTATAAGAAGTTTTCATATTTCTATGTTAATAAAGTCTTAACACTTTCTTTAAACCAACTTGAAAAAACTTCAAGAGTTATTATTACTTCTTTTTCTTCTTATTAATATTTCTCTTCAAACAAAAACTTGATTACTAGTGACCAGAAAGTCAAGCAATACCTTTTCTATCAAGAATAAGAAAGTTCTGAAAGGAAGAAGAACTAATGTGCTATTGTTCCACACTGTAGAGAAACAATACAGAAGCATATTTATAATAAGAAACAACTTTCCCACTCTCTTGTTATTGGTAGCTCTACATAGTATTCGTTTTTGATATTTTTTCTAAAGAATTTCGCCTATCACAGTTTGATCCTGAATTTTGAATAGCATAAAGTTTTTCACACCATGATTGGACAGATAGAGTTCATATTCATAAAAGAAGTAAACAAGTTTCTATTGGTCTTATTACATATCTGAATGTATTTTTTCAGCTTCATAAGAACCTGGGGTTCATTATAAGTCACTTGATCCTGTGTGTGGATGAATACAGGACAAGCAAATCTCTTATATCAGTGATATTTTAGAAAGAGAACTATTAGAATAAAATTCATTGGATAATTAACAAAAACCTCTTCCTTCTTTTCCTCTCCAACAGATATAACAACATCCGAGACAATATTTTTTTGAAAGGTTTTGATACTTCTACTCTCTTATCATATACTGATATACCTTTGGAACACAACCACCTCTCTTAAAATTTTTTTTTGAGATGATGTGTCTCACCTGAGCACATACATTAAGGGAAATTTAGAAGAATCGATGAATTTTCTTTCCCAATATGCAAATTAGATTGATTCAAATTATTATTCTCAACAACAAGCTATTTCATAGATTTAGAGTAATTAGAATTTATAACATAGAGATATTGAAAACAACCAAGGAACAGGTAATATGTCCTTAACTGATGAAGCCCTCAAAGAGTAATTAGTTTATAGAATCAAAGTGATAGTAGTAGTGTAAAATCTTAACTCTTATAGACAACTCTAGGAATATTTTATTAGTAATTATTTCTTGTATTTGTATTTTGCCTTGGTTTGAGAGTTTAATAAAACAAGGCTAAATTGCCATTTCAAAAAAAAATAATTATTAATTTATTAATAATCAATGATTAATCAATTATTAATGGCCTGATAGCGGATTAAAAAAAAAATTAATCAATTATTAATGATTAACAATTAATTAATAATTAATGAATAATTAATAATCAATAATTTATTAAATATACTTAATCATTAATAAATAAAAAAGATTATTAAAAAAGATTACAAAATAATATATCTAAAAAAAATAATTAAAAAAAAAAAAACTCTTTCCCACTTCCCCCTACTTCATGAAAATTTCCTTTTTAGGAAGTTTTCTTGTTTCCCCTTTTTCCCTTCCATCCTCTATACGAGAATACTAACATGTGGTGGATAAAGTTTGAGTTGTGCTGATACCACACGAGGTTCTGTTATTTGATTTGTTGATGTATAAAAAGCAGTAGTACGTCTAGGGAAGCGCGAGCAGACCTGAACTCTGCACATGGCAAATGTCTGAGACAAAGGAAAGTGTCTTTTGGGGCAGGACACTCCTGGAGCAAGGCTTTGTGTATGCCTGAGTCATTATAGACAAGAATACATTTATATCTCCTATTTTTTTCCCAACTCCTTAATCTTCCCCCTTATGTTCTTTTTTTTTTTTCCCTGTTATCTCTTACCCCTTCATTTTATACCTTTCCTGCTGATGGATAGCTTTTTCCTTCTTCAAGGTTTTCTTCCTAGGCTTCTTACTCCTTCTTCCCACTGAACCATATTATCAACCCCATAGTATATCAAGGCTTTTCCCTGATTAGAACAGTGGGCTCAAACACAAAAAAGATCAAAACAAGACTTCTTACAATTGAAAGGTGAATCTGTAGCAAGGGAGGTTACACTTTTGAAACTCTAGACATATCTTTCTATAATCACTAGTTACTTTACCAAGCCATATAAATGAAGAAGAGGTAGTAATGGCGGGAATTTCATCTGGCATCACCAAAAGTATAAGGTTTTACTTGCTGAGAACCTAGACTGCCATCATGTTGGTCAGAAGTGAACAGCTAGATGAAAGCTTTTGCTTTGAATATTTGATAATACTACCACCACTCAACTCAAGGGACATGACAACAAGACATCCTCTTGTTTTAATTCTCTTCCAAAATTCCACCAAAAAATCATAGTCAGCTTACCCCCTTCAAAATATCAGCATAGAATAATCATGCCTTATTAGGATCATGGCCCCTAGTAAGGAAAGACCCACAGCCTATATCTTGACTCAAACTGGTTTCCAGGTCCAGCGCAACAAAAAACCTGTTCTCCCCAATCAAACCATTACTTAACTACTCTAGCTTGAAATATTCCAATCCGGTGCTTGCTTAAATAAAGAACTTACCAAATAGGATTTGTTTGTGATGTCGCAAGTGGTGACAAAGAAAAAAGAAATCCCTTCTAAGGTTCAAGTAAAAAGTATCAAAATATCCAAGTGGTTAAATAACCCTTGAGAATTCAATCTAGTATATAAGTTAGTATAATATTAATTCCTTTTGTAAACAGATATGCTAACTATACCAATAGCGCCATTTTGCTGTTATCAATCACTGACTCCTAGTTGAGTCTGCCTCATTTTCGGAATGATGTACAGGCTTAACTAGGACAAGCCACACTAGGTTATCATTAATCTGCATATATATAGATATATAGTTTGTAAGAGATGATTGGTGTCATGCCAAAGGACCTAGGTCCAAGTTTAAGATAATTCTTAATAAAAGGTTCGCATCTAATACCAGTTGCTGTTAATAAAAAAAAAATAAAAATAATTAAAAATTTTAAATTATTAATTTTATTTTCTTTAAAAATAAATATTTATTTAGAAATAATCAAGTTTTTCAAATAAATTATTCTTTTTTATTTTATTTTAAATTAATTCAATTATTTAATATTTTTTAAAATAATTTATAATAATTATAATAATAATTCTAATTAATAAAATAAATATCAATTTATTAAAAAGTAAAATATTGTTTTTTGAATTTATTTAAAGTATTTAATTTAAATTTTGCTTTATTTAGTTTAAATTAATTTAATAGATTCTTTACAGTTGCTTCCAAAAGTTTGAGTCCACTTACTATGTTTTATTATAAATTTCAACTTTGAGAATTTTTAAATCTTTAACTATGTAGTTAAAAATTATAAAATTTATATATATTATACCTTAATACTTATTCTATTTCTTATATTTTTTTCAAAAATTTTTGCTATATAATTTTTAAAGTTTTATTATTGTTAAAAAATTTCTTTCTTTATCAAATTTTTATTTTTGAAGGATTTTGATTGGCTGTTATTATAAATTATATGATAATTAATAAAAAAAATAAAGAGATTTAGTAATAATAAAACTTTAGAATATATTAATAAAAAAATTTTGAAAAAAATATAAGAAATGGAATAAGTATTAAGGCATAATATATATAAATTTTATAATTTTTAACTGTATAGTTAAGAATTTAAAAATTGTCAAAGTTGAAATTCATAATAAAAACATAGTAAGTGGACTCAAACTTTTGGAAGCAACCATAATAGTCTATAATCATATATATATTTATATAAATATAATGAAAAATGAAGATTCAAAGTAATTTTTTCTTTTTTTTTAAATTCTCTGTCAGGTTAGGTATATATGCTTTATTAAACATGTGTATACTTTACATTAAAGATGTATCGCTAAAGTTAAGTCTCTACCTAATTCACTTGTCTCTATTTTAAGAATTATTAAAACTCTAAGTGTAACTTCAGAAATGATTTATCACTCCATTAGCAGTTCAAGTAAAGACTCTTTCAACTATTAACTTTATTGCCTACAGGTCACTACTGCAAATCACTCTGTGAGGTTCTAACAGAGCTTAAAACCCAACTATTTCATCCCATACTCTACTCTTCTTGTTAAAATTTCTCAAAGGCTTTCATTTTCAAGGTTTCTTTCTTCAGGTAGTAAATTTTTTTTCTTTGAGGATATAGTTTTCTGACCTGATGGACAAGGTCTTTTTGTCTTATCTTTTCTACTAATTTCTTGTATTCATTTCCATTCGATTGCCTTTTCACATCTCTTGTTCCAAACTTTTTTTCAGATTTGGTTGCAAACTCTTTTTTGCATTTTTAATATCAATTTTCTTGCTGTGATTCCCATATGTTTACCATGATTTTTTAGATCTGCTACTTCTAAGATAAAGTCAGTTTTTATAAGGCCAGTATAGAAACTTAATATATTCTAACTTGTTCCAGAAGTTTGTTTTACTATTTTAGTGATCCACTTGTCAAACTCTCCTATTTCTTCACGGTCATCAATACTTAGCCTAGAATTTTTTTCTTCAGCCTCTCTCTTTCTTTCCCACAATAGTTCTTTGAAGTTTCTAATAATTCCATCTACTCATTTGTTCCATGTCTCTTATAGTTGATCTTTATATGTTGAACATTCTAGCAAGTATTCTATAGTTTCATCTTGTTGGCTACATGCAATACATTTCATTTGCTTATATAGATCCAGTCTTCTTACAACCAACTTACTTAAGGTGGATAGTTCATCATTGACCAGTTTAATAAAAAAGCTTCTTTGTTGAGATTGTTTAAAAGATGTGTCCTATGTGTGTCCATCTTTAATCCTTTCCCATACTAGGTCCTATGTATGAGCTTGATATTCTGAAATCTGATGACTCCATTTTTTTCTCTATTCTATTTTGTTGTGTCCACTGATAGGCTATTGTTTTATTGTTAATATTCTTGAGAAACTATCTAATTGAATCATCTAGAGTTGTCCCTTGCCACTTGATTTCAGTTATAATTTTGCGTGAAGTGAGATCTTTCCATTCAATTGGTAGAAATTTTAAAACTTCCTTAGTTAAGGCATTTGCTTCTTCATTATATGAATTATTTGAGTGTGCCTTCCATACATACCCATAGGGTCCAATTTTTTTCTTTGAGCCATCTCTTGTATGTCTTTTTGGGATCTTCTTTTCTAAGGATTTCCACTTAAAAATACATATTTGACTATCTGTAAAGATCTCCACCTTGCTTTCAATTAGGACTACCAGGAGTATTGTTATAATTGCTACCAATTCTGCTCTTGTGGATGAGAGCCAATTGTTTACTCTTGTTTGGAACTTACTTTTCTTTCCTTCTTTTTCTATTTGGATCCAGGTTGTATCCATCTTCATATCTTCTTTTCCGTGATTAGTAAGTAATCTATTAGAATAGAAGATTGGTTTTTCTTTAGATCCAAAATTATGTTGAAGTATATATATTAGGTAGTCTTAATATGCTCCTTCTCTAATATGTTCTTTGATAATAGCTTCTTCCCAGATTTCAATATCCACATGATTTACTCTATCATTTTGGATCTTTAAAGAACATTAGTTGTAAATCACTTCTTTGATACTTTTTTCAAGTGCTAACTTGGGATTGAAAATTTTTAGATCTCATGTTCTTCTAGTAGACTTTCTTGTATTGAAATATGATATTATATATATTTCTTCTATTCCTCTTTCAAGAATACAGTCACCATTTAGAGTCATGCCTTCTGAACATTTCAAATATTTTTGTATATTGGTCTCCTGATTATTGTTGGAGTTATGACTGGTAAAGTGCTCTACTATTGCTATATTTTCCTTTTTTTCTCGTCTTAATTTCTCTCAAGTTACTTGATTTCTTTTATTTTCCATCACTATCCACAATTTTTTTTGCTTGTCTCAATTAGGATCTATTTTGAGTATTCTGATTTCCATTTCATATAGTTTTCTCTTTCAAATCTTACAAGCTGCTTTAGTTGTTGTTCTGAAAGATTTTTGGCTATAATTTGAAACCATTCTGGTATGGATCCTTTGCTTGTGTCTTGTAGGAGCTGAAGCATTCGCCAGTTTCTTATTTTTATGGTTTTCTGATCAATAAGTTGATCCAGGTATATCAGCTGATTGTTTCTAAGT
This sequence comes from Acaulospora colombiana, assembly GCA_910592055.1. Lineage (NCBI taxonomy): Eukaryota > Fungi > Glomeromycota > Glomeromycetes > Diversisporales > Acaulosporaceae > Acaulospora > Acaulospora colombiana. The sequence continues at coordinate 8,443 of CAJVPT010001155.1, forward strand.
GATGGTATGGTTTTTTTGTATTGTTCTGGTGCAAGATATTCTTAAATCCAAAAGTTTCCCTTTTTTTATTCAAAGATATCTTACCATTTCCAACTATAAAATGTTATTCCCATGTCTTTAGCAATTTTAATCACTTGGAGTGAAAAGTTTTCTTTATTTGTTAGATGGCTAAGGATTTGTAGATTAATAAATTGAGTGGTTCCCAATTTTTAATCTGTGCTTGTTTGAGTCTAATTATTGTTGTGATTCCTACTAGTCCGGAATCATTTAGTCTGTTGTAAAGTCCCATTACCTGACTTTCTCTTTGTAACATCCAAACACTTTTAAAGTTATGGATCTTTGGATGATAGATTATGCTATTGAACATTGATCTGTATAAACTACTCTTATTCTTGAAAAGTTTTTTATATGCTATTGTTAAGGTATTACATATTTTCTAGGACAATATGCTATGTTGCATTCTAAATTCTATTCTAGGTATTAAAACTTTATTTAGAATATAGAGGACTTGTTTGTTTGTTACTTTTTTATGCTTAAGAGCTCTTATTATAATGTTAACTTCTTTAAGCACTTGTTCTTTAAGCCCAATTGCAGTTTTTTGTTTACCTATCCAGATTCCTAAGAATCTAGCCTACTCTGTTCTTTTGAGTTCTTTAATAACTTTTTCTTCAGTACTTGCCTTTACCTCTTCTGAATAGCAGTTAGGATTGTTAATGATGACTAAGATTGATTTGTTGCCATTTATCATTGACTGTATAAAAGATTCTTGCAGTTTCCAGAATCTTTTCTATGTCTTTCTTAGATCTTGCTATTCATTTTGTATTATTCATAAAGGCTATAGCTGCATGCCTTGATTCTAACCTTCTTGTAGTTTGTCTTTTAAAGTTAGGATTCTATATAACTGACATTTTATATCCTCTTTGTATATCATTCTAGATTTTATATAAAAGAGGGTCATAGAAAATTTTCCATAGCAGGTATAAGATAGTTTCTCCTTATTTTCAGCTACTATTGATTCTGTGAGGTCATTTTCGAATATTACTTGGAATTCTCTATTTTGAAAAAGGCTCAGTATAATCTTCATGAAATCTTTTGAAGCTTTGATTCTTTCCATTGCTTTTACCAGCATGTCTAGACTAATTGTATCATATGCTTTTGCAGTATCTTGAAAAAGTATTCATAATTTTTTTTTGTTCTCTCTAGCATTTTCACAGATATTGTTGAGAATTTGAATTGGTTCTGCTATACTTTTTCCTGGCAGTCCTGCATAATTCGGTCCTCTGAGAATATTATTGTTTTTGCAAATATTTCCCATTCTGTTAATCAGAATTTTGATCAAACATTTTCTTATCATTTCTAACAGAACAATAGATCTAGTATTTGAAAGTTCGCAGCCCCATGGTTTGAGTTTTGCTATTAGATATGTGTGGCTCTGTTTCCAGTATTTTGAAGTGACTTTCCATTTTAAGAAGTTATTTAGCATTTTTCTCAAGAAGTCTTTTCCTTCTTGACTTAACCTCTTCAGCATTTCGTAGTTAATTTGAGATTTTCTTGGAGCTTTGTTTTGAAAAGTGCTCTCAGTGTATCACCTAATTTTTCTTGTAAGATTGGCTCGAGTAGTTCATTGTACCATGATGTTTGAATATATTCTCTTGGTTTATATTTTTCTTTCCAATCTTTGGATAAACTGTCAATGCTAACTTTTCTTTTTTTGAAGGTTTTACAATAATACCTTCTTATTTCCTTTTCAATTTTATCTTTTTGAGTTGTAATATATTCCTTATCCCCTAGCTTGATCTTAATCCTATCTAGCACTATTTTGCTTCTGTTTCAGTTGATTAAAGAGCCAATCATCTGTTTTTGATTGTTTCTCAAGTCATCATATCTTTGTTCCAAAACAATCTTAATACTATCTCTTATTTTTTTCACTTTCAATCTTTGACAAATAAATTTAAGACCTTCTATAATATCTTGGATATCTTTTTTCAAAGATTTCTATGGTATATTAGAGATGTTATATTGGGTACAATAGTTCTCGATCTGATAATTTGAATTGTGAGTATTATTATGTTTTTCTATAGCTAAGCTGAAGACCTATAGCTTAGCTACCTCTTTTGATGTTTCTGCTTAATTGTAAAGTTTTTTTAGTTGTAGGGCTTTTCTATAACTGATGAATTTGGTATTGTGCTTATAGTGCTTTTCTTTTGCTTGGGATGTTTTCTTGGTTGCTAGCTTGTTAAAGACTGCTTTACATAACAATTTTTCAAAAATATCTCACAGTTTGTTTGCTTGATTCTCCCTTTTATCTAAATTAGGTTCTTCTTATAGCAATAGTTCTAGTGATATTTTAAATTTATGGTCTACATTTTCACTAAACACTTGCCATTGTGATGGAGATGTACTCTTTATATCGATTCTTCTTTGTATACTTGTGGGAGATTGTATAGTTTTGCTTCTTGTAAAAAGGTCTTTGTCATGTAAAGTTATTATGAGTGTGATGTGGTCACTGCCCATAATATCTTTCATATCTTGGTTATCAAATGGGAGTAGTGAATAGCCGTTAGACTATAAGAGATCCAAATATAGTCTATTCTACTATTACTTGTTAAGTTTTTTCTTATAGAAGTTTTTTCTTTGCCTTCCCATATAGCTTGTATATCTATAAAGTTCCATTTATCAAGAAAGTTGAATAATAGGATTTCAGGTCACCATGATGATCTGAAGCTTGCTTTTGAGAAGGACTTTCTATCTTCTAATGGGTTGCAGGCTGCATTAAAATCTCTCATTACTATTGTGTGAAAGTCTTGTCCATGTTTATTTTTAATGAGGCTAGTTATTTTGTTCTGTACTATTTTGCATCTTGGTTTGTCTAAAGGAATATAGATCTGTATAATACGGATCTTTTTTCTTTTTATGAGCATGTTGGCAGCAATAATATATTCTTCTTCTTTCTCTACTGATGCAATCTTTTTTTTTCAGATCTCTTCTGGTTAAGAGACTGACTCCTACTTCAAATGGTGTATCTTTGTTAGTGCTATCGAAGTATTTATAGTCTTTTTGATTATTGAAAGCCTATTGTGCATTAGTTTCTGTCAATTTTGTTTTGCATAACCCTAATATGTCTATTTCTTATTCTAATATCTCTTCAACTAGGTTTTGTTGTTTTGTTTTATCTATAATTCCTCTAACATTGTGTGTACCCAATCTGATCACCTTTTTATTTATATTGTCCTCTTCTTTAATTTTTCCTATTAGTCTATGTCTACTATTATTAAGAAATTTTTTTCATTCTTCTTGTAGAAATGTTGTAATATTTATATTTCCCTTCTCTTCTCTTCTGTAACTGTCTTTTAAAGTTCGTTTGTTGCCCAAATTTGTGGTTTTTGATGAGGAAGCAGTGGACTGTTGCTCCTCTTGATTGCTATCAAGGATTGGTGTACCTTTGGAAGCAATTTGCTCCCTTATTACTAAGTCTTGATCTTCTGAAGCCTGTTTGTCTCTCTAGGGTATCTAATCTAGCATGTAGTCTTTCTAGGTTGGCTAGAATATTCATTAAAGAATCTTGTGTGCTTTCTATTTCAGGTCTTTTATTGACTTCAGAAGATCTATTTCTATAGCTTCATTGATTTCTAATTGATTCTCTATTGTTTCCTGTTACAGGATATTCTTTTCTATTGTTTCTTTCATGCCTTATTCTATTGTTGCTTCACTATTTGATCTGTCTCAAGTTTCTGAACCTATGATGACTTGCTATATTAGAAATAGACTCTATTGATTCTATGTCTAATTGTGAGTCAGATATTGATTCATTATCTATTTCTATATTTCTGAACCTGAATCTTGTATTTGTATCTTTATCTTTAGGATTCTGTCTTTTTGTTTTGGATGTGTGTTTGATATTCCATGAGAGGCGATGTCCCTGTAAAAAAATATGTTATTTACATATCTTATTTCTTTCTTCTCTTGTTTTAAAGCAAACTACTGTAAAGTTATGTTTCTTGAGTATATAGGGATCTTTGGGTGTATAGCATGCCTTAGCTTGTATACCATTCAATGCTTGAGCTATTAGACTGGTGTATGTTTTGTCAGTACCTAGGAGTCTTGCTAAGTTGTTATTTCTTTTAATTAATATTTGATTGATTTCATTATTACTAAGCTCAGACTTGGAAAATATAGCTCTTGACATTTTTATACTAATTGGAGTCATCCAAATTTCTTTAGGACTTAGGCTAAGATATTTGTATCATTTGATATAGGCTTTCACTTGTGGTTTTGTATTCACCTCATAGATATGAATGTTTTGAACTTCTTCATATCTTTTTAGATGTGCCTTTATGAGGTTCTTGTTGTTTTTCTGATCCACATCTACTAGACATACATGCCAGATAGTAGTGTCTTCTTTGATTTTGGATTCTTGAAAAACTTTTTGATCTAGATTTTTTTTTGTCTTTTGTTTCTTATAAGTGATCAATAGTGTTATATTTTGAATAGCGAAGTTGTCTTCCTTTCGGTTAACTTCTTCAATATATTTTATAACATCTTCTTTTTCTTGTACCCAAAAAACTAACCACACATTTCTATTGATAAACTCTTTTCATAATAGGTTTCTTTTTCCTTGTGGAAGTTTAAAGATGTTGCTTAAATATGCCTTAGTTTCATTTTTTGTTTCTCCTAGAATATTGACAGTCATAGCACCTAATCTATAATTTCCTTTCTTTTTTATGAAGTAAGAGTTTGTTGACGGTGCCATATCTCTATTCCTAGTGATATAAGAGCTATATTCACTAATGCATTGTTTTTTTACTGTTTTCTGAAGTTTTTGTGATTCTAGTTTTTTAATCTCCTATGTACATATCATTGTTACTTCATTGTCTATTATTGATTCATTATCTATTTGTTCAACAATTTCCATTGATTGTCATCCTAGTTTATGTTAACTTTTAGGATTCTTGATAATTTTCATGAACTTATCTTCAATGCAGGGTTGTAAGAGATCTTCTTTAATTCCTTTGCCTTGTCACCAAAGATATGTGATATGTTGAGTTAGAATTTGTTCTTTATGGAAAGTTGTCACATCTACTTCTAGTATCTTAGCTATAATACTATTGAAGATAGTATATGTTTTTGGTGATGAGGCTATTGACCCACTGGGGTTATTATTTCTTTGTTTTAGTAGTTGTTGTGAAGCCCATAAAGTAAAATATTTGTCATGTTTTATTGAGAGATTGATTAATGTGTTTACTATATCCTCTTCTCTTTTACTAACAATCTGTAATATACATTGTGCTCTATTTATATTTGCTACTGATTTGAATTTATTGAAATCACATGATTGGTTGTTTATATTTATCAATTATTCTATTTTTAGATCTCGAATAAACCTTCTGGGTTGTTATTGTTTATATTTTTATTAGATAATACAGAAAAACCTTGTTGTGTTGTTTTTGTTTATTTGTTTATTGATATTGAAGATCCTATTCAAATTTTACAAATTGTTATCGTGTTTGTGTGAAATGTCAATCAACTTGTTTTAATCACAAGTTATATATATATATGTGTATTTTGTTTGTTGCTTTTACATATATACTTGTTTTCTTGTCCACTTTTACGTAATTGTATTCACGTAATAAGATGAAGGATAGATATGTTGTTTATGTGTATATGTACATTTAGACTGTCTTGTCCTTGGGGAGCTTTGATATCTTTCTGGATCTTTGATTAACTGAAGTAACTTGATTTATCAAGTAAATTTAATTGCTTCCTGGATTTCTTGCAGTATTAAGAAAGGTATTAACCTACACTGGCCTGGCTGTAAGCTGTGTGAAATTGATATTGGTTTTCTTTTTCTGACTGTGAATCAGTTTACATGTTTCTTTTCTTTCTCCTAAAAATTTTAAGAAAAATAAGTAAAAGAAAGTTAGTAAAACAATGTATATCTCTTTCCTTGATGTTTTTGAAAGGCTTGTTGTATGTGTATTGCAAAAGCTTGATAGCTTGGTTTGAAAGATATATTGTTTTCCTTATGTGTTTTACTAGGTTTTCTTTTTCAAAAAAATTACCAAAAAAAAGAAATTTTTTAAGAAAAAGAAGAATCAGCAGAAAGAGTTTTTTAAATTTTTTTTTTTTTTTTTTTTATTCAAAGTAATTTTTTCTTTCTCATGTTTTTATTCTATTAGTTTAATTATTGCGACTAATCTTTTATAAGCTTCATTTAACAAATTTTATCTTAAAATTTGGTATACTAAGATTTGACAAATCTTGACAAAATTTACTAAAATTTGATAATTCATATCTGAAAATTATTTTTATAAAATAATACTTGCATATATTATAAAAAAATTTCTTTATTAATTAGTAATAAAGTTCAAAAATTCTTTGTTATTATTTACTTTTCTCAGAATTTGGCCAATATATAATAGCGCTTGAAACATTTTTATCATTAATTGTATTTCATCTAATGTATTATTCATCAATATCCCTTCTTTGATCCATATTTATTTAATGAGTCATTTACCAATACCTAAAAAAAGACTGTATATAGAATCGATAATTAAATATCAAATTGGATCAAAATAAAATAGGTAAAAAAATTTAGACTATCTGACATAATTCTCAATAATAAAACATTTTTATATTATAGTGCCTCCATTTGATAGAATCTCATTTATATATTTCCAAATTTCTCAGTATAAACTATTTACTAAAATTCTTTATGCCACCAAAATTGTAATGATTATTTTCATAATTGATATTCTTTTTGCAATGATAATATGACACTAGTACTGAAATATATTTATACACTTTTCGTACTGCAGGAATATTGCACGAAATTAAAATTAAGGTCATCAGAATTATTTTTTTCTCTTAATTTTCAGTAGTTAAATTGAGCTTTATTCCTTGTCATAGTTGCATCAATTTATTGACAATTGAAAAAAGATAATAATTTATTTAATATAAACTTGATTTACCAGGATCTAATAATACTGTATGTCAAAAATCAACATATTTTCATGCTTAAATTATATTTCATATAGCAAATTTGAGATAGTTACATATATATATAACTTCAGTACTATATGCTTTATTATCAAATAGTTAAAATCAATTGATATTTAGTATCAATTCCAAATACAAATTAGCTATATTTTTGCTAAAAAATAATTTTGAGTTTTTATCTTTAAAAGTTTTTCAAATATTACCATTATAGATATTATATAGAAGCTCATCAATATTTAATCAATCTATCCAATGCTGAAGATTAGATCAAAATTCAGATTTTAATATTTTGTGATAATTAATATTAAATAGTAAAATATGGAAATACTAAATTGGACCAATTAATTACATTTCTATTTAATAATTCTGATAGTATAGATAATGGAGAATCATAAGTTTTTTTTTGTTTTATTGTTGAATTAAAAAATTCAATATGGACACGCTTCATAAATGATATCCAATTATTTTTTTGAAAATCAAAAATATTATCTGTCTATACAATTTATGATATTTTTGACATACTATAAAACTAATAAACTAGTCTGATAATCCAAGTATATTGTTTGCAATATATAAAGATTTATAAAATAACTCAAATTCTTTACTATCAATTTTAATTGGCATCAATTTTATAAATATTAACAGTGCATTTATTGCACTATTTAATAAATTAAATCAAATTTTATAGTTTATAATCTACAACAAAATTCATATAAAATAATTATTTAAAAATTTGTTAAAATTTGATAAAAATTCGTGTTTTGGAGCTGAATAATCTTCAAATATATCATATATTTTTTCATTATCATCAACTTTAGCTTAATTATTTTCAGAACTTGTATTATTCAATCTCAGATTTTATTAATTATTGCTTATCAATATAATTTGACTTGATAAAATATTTCTTGTTATGTATTGAAATATGAATTCTTCATTTGTTAAATATTTATTTTTTGTTTTTTAATATCTATTGGAAAATTCTATTTGTGGATCAACAAGTAATCCATTGCATTTACTATAGTCACAAGCAATTTTCACTTTTTTAGGATTCTTTCTTAAATTTTAATTAAGTAAAGTTGAAATTAGTGTTTACAATTTTGATCCAAATCTGATTGATCCATGAATCAAATACAAATCAGATCGAATCAAATTTCAAAATTTTTAATGTAATTAGATTCAAATCAAATCGAATTTTAAATTTACAAAATTATCAGATTCAAATCAAATTCAGATCAAACCCAATATAATTCAAATTAGATATGTACCAGTTCATATAAATTGTTATATAATTATTTAATTTCATTTAAATCAAACTATCTAGAAAATTAAAATCAAATTAATGTGATGTAATGTATAATTGATGTAATAAGTAAACAACAATTATGTATAATATGTAATTATAACATCTATAAATATAGCTTCTTCTTTTTTTTTTTTCTTTTAACCCTTCATCTTTTACTCCTATTTTTCACTTTCTATTGTTACTTAATTATGGATAAATATTCATTTTTCTTTTGCACATGCTGAGTTTAGTTTTTGTTAAATATTTAAATTTAATAATAAATAGTTCTAATTTTTTTTAACTAATAATGTTTTGATATGATTATTATATCTTGTCTTTCTTTATAATTTTGATCGATATATTCATAAAGTCAAATTTATTGATAATGTGATAGAAGTTATATATACTGATGGTACTTAAAAACAATTCACATTTGCTGCTTCTGCCATAAATTTTAGAAAAGAAAAAATTTCAAAAAATCTAAACACTGTTCTTGAAATAAGTGACAATATAAGCACAAATAATAAAAATCTGAAAGTAAAATATGAAGAATTTTTGAGTATGTGTTTTTTTTTTTAATTTGTAATTATCAATCGAATGTGATATAAACTATTTTTATTTATAATTCTTATAACAGAAGTTGGCTTAAGCACAAATAAATTGATATAATTAATCCAACACATAAGTAAAAAAAAAAATCGTATGTTAATAATTTTTTTAAAAAGTTATACTAACAAATCAAATTTTTAGATTTAAAATACAGAACCAAATCAATGGAGTCTATTTAACTAGATACATATATGTGTATATATATATTTAACACAATCCGAGATTAGCTTTTGTTTCTTCATTAATTATATCTGTTAAAATAGATGAATTGAAAAAGTGATTGAGTAATAAAATAGATGAATCAAAAAAGCAAGTGAGTAGCAAAATAGTCAAATCGAGAAAAGGAAAAGGGTGGGTGGATAACAACAATGATGATAACAAATATAGTGAGGACAATATAGGTATATTCAATTTAATACAATCTGAGTTCAGCTTATGTTACTTAGTTAATTCTATTTGCTAAAATAGATAAATCAAAAAAAGTAAAAGGGCAGGTGGATAGTAACAGCAATAATAAATATAGCAAAGACAATATACAATATGGTGCAAAAAATTTTGGAATATTATTTATATAATATAAATGTGTATAACTTTTTCAAAACAAAAGCAATTCATGTGAAATTTTAAATATGTAATCAATATAGTCCACACAATATATATAAGTACTTAAAATTATTTGATTATTTTATTTTTATTACAATCTTATCCTTACAATGTCATCTTCTAAAAAAAATACTCAATGACAAACTATATTACATTTGTAGAATAATGAAATTACTTCTGCATATAATTTATATTTTAAAACTGACATAAACATGTCAACTATCTATTACAATCTCAAAAAATTGAATTCAAAAGGCAATAATTCAAGAAAATCAGGTAGTGATCATTCTAAAAAGATTACAACACATGAATTAAGAGCAATTGGTCAATATTTACATCATAATTTAAGACTTTCCTCAAGAACTTTGGCAATTAAATTATAAACTATTAATATCAAAGTATCATATTCAACAATTTTAAGACATTTGGCCAATTTGGGTTACAAAAATAATTTATTATTAGAAACACCTATACTTACTACTGTTCATAAAGAAGGCAGATTTACATTTTTTCAGCAACTTTTTCCACTAATCCTCTGACCACACACAAAAAAGACATTCACAGAAGTCTTATCACTTCTATGCTAATAAAGTCTTAATACTTTCTTTAAACCAACCGAAGGAGTTTCTTTCAGGACTCCCCTACTTTCTCATATTGTCTACAATCTCCTACGAACAATAGCGGACTTTTGTGGCCTGCAAAATCCAGCACTCACCTTGACTACCAATAGCAAGAAAGTTCTTCAAGGGAGAAGGACCAACAGCAGAGTACCCACTACCTATTAGATGAAGTGAAGAAACAAAACTGTACCTGAGAGAGGTTCTCTCCCATCCAAAGGATCTATTTTTCATCCTTGAAATGGTTGTGTACCCTCTTAGAGCTACCACTTTTCACAGCTTTTTGGGGAATTTTGCCTATTTTAACTTGACCTTGAAATTTTGGGTAGCACGAATTCCATTGATTCTAATTGGTCGACATGAAATACATTGGACAAGATTGATAAACAAGCTCTCATTGGTTACCTCATGTGTCTAAATGTATTTCCTCAGCTCCATAAGAACCTGGGATCCACCATAAGTCATGTGCTGGTGTGGATGGATACAGAACACTCCAATCTCCTAAATCATTGACCATTAAGGAAGAGTAAACAAGCCCACAGACTGTTTGCCCCATGGACTGCATGCAAAGACGGACCCGACCATCCACAAAAATACAAGGACTATACAAAACAGTTTCTCAATAGATGGGTGACAGGAGTTCTATGACACAAAACCACATCCCAGTCAAGACATAGAACAGATTCATATTTTTTCTTTTTTCTTTTCAGCACTAACAAGGTTTTCAACCTTGTATAAGATATTCCCAACACTGGTGGTGCTAGGCATCTTAGACAAGTTCTTGGCATATTAGTTTTCCTCAAAAGGGTAGCAACAAGCCATCCCGTAGTATTTCTTAGGAAGCATCAGTTTGTGATGAGGGAGTACAATTTGTGGCCCAATATTTTGGTAGCATATATCTATCTCCTTTCAACTTTGTTAAGGATTAAAAGAAATTCTACACTAGACGGTAATATAGTTTCTCTATTCTGGTTGGGTGAGATGTAAATAAATGCTCCTTGTACTATTCATTGATCTGTAAATTCTTAGACAGTACGGGTAACTAGTAATCCTGGTTGTCCCTAGAATATATCTTAATAATTAATAAAGGTACCAACCTGACGCAAGAATGAGCTAGCGTTTAAAAAAAAAAAAACATAAAGAAGCTCGTGTTATTTGGGCAAAAAAACATCTTGATGATAATTGGAAAAAAACATTATTTTTTGATAAAACAGCATTTTAACTGTTCAAAAATACAATTACTCAATGATATAAAAATGCAAGACCAGTTAAAAGAATACCTAAAGATCGTACTAAAATCTTTGCATGGAGAGGATTTTATACAAAAGGAAAAACTTCTCTTTTTTGTTTTAAAGAAATTATAAATGCAAAATTTTATATCAATATTTTGCAAAATCATAAACAAGAAATTAATAGACTGCTTGGGAATAGTTGATACTTTCAACAAAATAATAATCCCAAGCATATAAGTAAAATTGCTAAAACATTTTTAAATGAAAATTTTTCTGAAATTATTGATTGGCCTTCTAATAGTCCAGATTTAAATCCCATTGAAAATCTTTGGGCTATCACTAAAAGAAATGTAGAAATGAGATTACCTCAAAATATTTTAGAATTAGAACAATTTATGATAGAAGAATAGAATAAAATTCCAAATAAGATTTTAAATAATTTTATAAATTCAATGAAAGAGAGATGTGAATTAATAATTGAAAATAATGATGAAAGAATTAATTATTAATTATATATTAATAAAATCTCTATATTTTTAGCTTTATTTTGATATATTTTTTATTAATTTCTATACAGTAGTTTTTGAGTAATGAATAAATAAAAAATTCTAAATTTTTTACACCATATTGTAGGTATATTCAATTTAACACAATCTGAGTTTGACTTATGTTACTTTGTTAATTTTATTTGCTAAAATAAATGAATTGAGAAAAGAGAAAATGCAGGCAGGTAGCAATAATAATAATAGTGAATATAACAAGAATAATATAGGTACGTTCAATTTAACAAAATCTGAGTTTAGCTTATATTATTAATTCTTATCAATTTTATTTAGGAAAATTGAAAAAAGGAAAGGAATGAGTGGATAGCGATAATAATAATAGCAAAGATAATGAAGGTAAAATTGAGATACAGTCAAAAAATATTTTCAAAAGAAAATATATTAGTTAAAAAATTTTTTATTAAAATAAAACTAGGTTAATTTAAACATATTTAATTTAATTTAGATAAATTAAAGCAGTTATAGTTGAACATACTTTAAAATAGATTCAAAATATACCAAATTGGTTTCAAATTGTTTTTGCATCGAATTCAAATTAGATTCAGATTTGGATTGGATGGAATCAAATTAAATTTAGATTTGAATCAAATCAGATTAAACTGTTATGATTTAGAATTGAATTGGATCAGTTTAAAACAAATCGGATCCATATCCAATTTGTATTTATAAAAACTGAATCAGATCGAATCTAGTTAAAATCTGATCTGATTCGATCTGTTGTGATCACTAGTACTAATATGACAATGTATATATATTACAAAATATTAAAAAATCATCGACTTGGTAGTATACATAAAGAAAAGCTAGAAAAAAAACTATACAATGCTATCAAATCCAAAGCTAAAATTAATAAGCTTAGTAAAAAATTGTAGGATAAATACATAAAGCAAATGAAAGTATTTGATTGAAAAAGAAAGAGATGGAATCAGATTCATTACAAAATAATATTAAGATTCAAAAATTATGCTCCCATATTTTGTAGGTTATTAATGAGTATAAGTAACCACAAAATGAAAATATTAATCTTACAGTATTTCTCATAATACTAATAAAGACATTTCTCTTGTAAAGTTCAAATCTGAGAATGATATAAAATCCAAGAAAATTAGATCACTTAAGTCTATAGTTAAGATATTAGAAAGTAAGTTATTTTCAGCTCAGAAAAATGTGATTTCTATTAAAAATAATTTATCAAAAAAAGAATTTGAGATATTATCCCTCAAGTCTAAAATAGCTGAAGTAGAATATAAGCTAGCTTCAAAAGTCAGTGAACTTGAGTGTCTGAAATTGAAGGTTATATCAAAACCTATCATTGGTGGAGATAACAAAAAAAATATGATCAAGTCTAATGATATATCTGCAGTTAATAAATCTAGCAAAAGTCTTAAACAATATTTTATATCTGGAAAAAGTATAGATCAAGCTGAAAAATTTGATAATAATATTTTAGTACAAACTAGTATCTTTGATACTTGCTCTGCTAATAATATTAATATCAAACAATAAGAGTCAATACTAAAATTAATCTAAAGATAAATGAGGGAACTAACATTAATAAAATTAATGAGAATATTATATCTTGATTTCAAGACTCAAAGTGCTATTGCTCTGCAATAGAAATTTCAAATATAACTCCTTATCTTACACAGTCAGAAAATAATATAATCACATTGGTTGAATACAATTCTCAAATATCGATAGAAGAAATAGAATCAATTTCTATTATAGAAAGTACTTTGATATCACCTCTATTAGTATATATATTACTTACTTTATTAATTATTACTATTATGTAGTTTATAGTATTCGATGTATGTGAAATATAGGTAGGCTCAAAGAGCCATTGCTTTGCAGGTTCAAAGGGATGACCCTAAAGGATCATAAAAAATATAATCGACTATAGAATATATGGATCAGATAATCAAGATTATTTATCACTTTTTTTTTGAACTTGGGAGAAAAAAAAAGTGCAAGAGTATAAGTAAGACTGATTTTTTAGAATATAAGTGAAATTTTAAGACTAAGATGGGTATACCTACTACTCTACACAAAAAAGAACTGAAAAATAAATATTTAATAATCATTAAATATGCATAGGTATTATAAACTTTTAATAAAGCAGATATTAAAATAATATTATCTAGTTAAGTAATAATTTCTGAAAGAGAAAGATTGCTATATTCAACTAGTCATTCATTTTAGGTAAAGAGTTTTTGTCACCTCTTACAAATAAGTATGGGAAAAAATTAATATATTGATATCTAGATTATATAAAGAGAATTTTTGTGTCACATTATTTTAATTAAGATAAATTTTCAAGTAAGTACTTTTGATATATAAGGTACATATAAATCATAAACTCGAAGCTCAGCTTCCTCGATAACTATTTTTGTGTTGTGTAATTTAAGTATCAATAAAAATGATACTTCAAGATAACAAAAAAGTGATACTTCAAAGTTTTTGAATTAGTGATACACCGAAGTTTATTTTCTGATTATAAATAGTATTTATATTTTTTAATATATATCTGATAATAATATTCCAAAGTTTTTGAATATAGTGATATCATCAAAGTTTTTAATATAGTGTTATTTCAAAGTTTTTTCTATAATGTTATTCCAAAGTTTTCAATATTTTTTTATTTTTTTTTAAGAGCTGGTGAAGTCATGCCAATTAGTTTTTATTTATTCATTAGTACTCTCAGTTTGAACCCTGATTTGAGTTACATTGGAAAGCA